>JAKGSA010000533.1:0-11783 GCA_033558755.1 Philaethria dido
ATAAAGAATTGTAAACCATTGTCGAATATAAAAAAAAAAAAAAAAAAAAAAAAAATAAGTCCCGCTGAGTTTCTTACGCCGGTTCTTCTCAGGTCTGAGGCATTAAATTTAGTGAACCGGTGGTAAATTATTTGACGTTCAAAAAATGAAGCTTGTAACTTCTTACTTTGAATAAAATTATTTGACTTTGACTTTGACTTTGCACGTTTCTGAAAGGTGACTAGACGAAAAAAATTAAGACCAAAAGTTGTAACGACACTTTTTGCTACAGTTGTAAGCCGTGCAGCGTGCGCGTGTTTCTCTGTCTGTCTCTCTCTCACTCTCATAGAAAGCAAAGCAAGCCAGTTATTTTCGTTTCGTCTCTCTATTCCGCATTGAACAGTGTGGTGTTGCGACGTATTTTTGTAGAATTTAAACAGGTTTTTGGTAAATAAAAATGTTTATTACAATGCCTTCACTAATTAATCGAAAGGAACTTCGTTCCAACCGGGTGTCCCTTGACACCTCTCATCTTTTTATTATTTATTGGCCAAGCTAATAGTAGTAAATTGTATCATAAATAAGCTTGCTTTTATAATTGTCTAATCTCAGAGTACGCAAAGTATAATATTTACTCCTTTAGTCATAATACTGTACTCAAAAAAATTATACACGTAAATACATACACAAATATATTTTTTTTAACTTCACACTGTATCCCGCATATAGCAGGGTAGGCAGAGGGAACCAGAGAACCTAGTGTCAAGATACTCCATTCTCTTTCAACAATTCCGTTCCCCACTTTCCGCCGAAAGGCATTGCGTGTTGAGTGGCGGAACTCAACGCCGCGCTTTGCCTTGTTACCAAGCCCAAGAAATGAAAATATTAAATTTTACATTTCCTGGAGTGGGGATCGAACCCACAACCTGTTCCATTTACAGTCGCACGCTTGCGCCTCTGCGCCACGACAGGCGTTAAAACAAATAAATACATCCAAATACAAAAAGCGTTTTTGTCCATATAATTAAATGATACATTATACTTACAAACAAGTAAGTTTACCCAAAATAGGTTAACAGAAAACTACATACCTCAAAATAAAATTTAGGTCATTTGATAAATCGATATGAAATACCAGTTAAGTATAAACTTCTAGCCCAGTTAAACGAAATTTACCTTGCAGCTGTGTGTTTTCATTTTATTTTCAACTTGTCCAAGCAATTTCGATACTATTTGTAGATATGTTGAGTATTTTTCTTTTAGCTCACATTGTTTGAATGAAAATATTAAATATTTATAATAATTAAAATTTATTTTTTTCATTTCCTTGCTCTGGTTATGAGGCAAAGCGCGGCGTTGAGTTCCAGCACGCAATGCCTCAATTTGGCGGAAGGAAGGAGTTACCCAGTGGCAACTGGAATTTTAACAGAACGGAGTGTCTTAACGCTAGATTCCCTCTGCTTACTGTTTTTTGCATTGTGAAACTAAAAAAAAAACCAAAACATATTGACATGTTGCTATGACAACGAATATTTTACACGTCAATATCAGTACTTATAAAATTGCATATACAAACAGTAAAATGTAGCTATTCAAGGTAGCACGCCTTGCGGTATTCGACGACTGCGAATACAATTATTTGTAGTGTCGTGTGACAAAGCTTGACAGGTACTACGGTTAGTTTGCGAATCGAATTGGAACTACAGATTGCATCCAATCATGGATTTAATTTACTTGCTATTACATTTTAATTAAAATTATTATATTATAGAAATCGTCAACATATTTACTCTTATAATTATATTAGTTAATTTATGTTCGCTTTGATATTGGATAAAATTATTGCTATCGATTACGTTACTAATTGTTAGAATATTTGTAATACAAATTTGTAAAGTCGTTTTTTAATAAAAGTAGTCATCAAAATATTATAAGCATAAAACATAGTGAATTTCGTGTACACTCAAATTACATAGATTGATAAATATATAAAATTCTTTATTTTACACATAAAAAAACCTGAAAACTAAACAAATAGAACGAAAATCTTAAAGAGGACGGCGTGTCTTAACATTTGGTTTTTAGGTTTCCTCTGTATATAAATATATATATGTACCAGTGGCGAAGGTGGAGAATGTAAGCCGGTATACTTAGGAAAGCCGGTATACTTAGAGAAGCTGGTACAAAGAGGTAAGCTGATATATATGAATGGTAATTTTTTCAAATAATTTATTGTCATTTATAAAAGGTAAGCCGGTGGAAACCGTGTTATATGGACGCCTCGCCACTGATATGTACTCTACGTAACTTTCTTTCGCCTTTATTTAAAAAGGAAGTATCCTATAACTTTTTATGGATAAAAGGCACGAGGGAATCAAGTAATGGGAGACAAAGTTTTGTATTTAATGTCAAGTGAAAAAAGGTCGTTTAAGTGAATAATTTAAATTTAAACAAAAAAACCTGACTACAAATTAAATTTATTAATAAGAAAAATTATCTTACGAGTACAAAACCCGCTCGTCAGATCTTAGTTATAAATGTGCCTGTATCAAAAGCTGGTGATAGCTAGTTATCATATTAAAAAAGAATTACCAAAGTTGGTTCACCCAGTAAAAAGTTATGCGCTAACACACATAAAAAATACAGTTAAAATGAGAACCGGAGGAAGTTCAAAACTTTTGTAGGTATATGAGGATGGATCGATATTTGTTATTCTTTCACGCAAAAACTATAAAACAGACTTAAATGAAAGTTTACAGTAATAGCTATATTACTGTAGATAGTATATGAATAGCATAAAATTTACATTTTTAAAGATTTCAGATTTTTTCCACTCGCCACGCAAGCGGAGCCGCGAGCAGAAGTAGTTACTTATAAATAAGTTGTAATATTCATCCATCTATATATATTTTGTATACTAAATATTATATACTTATTTGCGTTAATACAAGTACAGTTAGTTATTTGAGTTCACTCTCCTGGGCATCGCCTAAAGGCTTTCCTTTACAATATCTTACGTGAATATATGTGAAATCAAAGACAGTGTTAATGTATTCCTAATGTTACACTAAAGGGATTTTACTACTAACTTGATACAAATTGACTTTAATCCATAACTAATTGTTAATCCATAACTAATTGTTAGGTGGTAGGAGGTTCGTCCTCCGACGCTGGCTCGCGACCACTATCATGTCAAAGACGAACCGCCAAATATCTAATGATGTGTTCCGGTTCGATGGCGTATAAGCCAGATTTTCCCCTTTCCCTTATCCCTTTCCCAAATGTGGTGGTTCTGATGAGTGGACTACTACATTTGTCCCTTCCATCAGTATCCTATGGGTTGGCAACGCATCTACAGCATCTCTGGTGTTGTAGATGTCTATGAACTTGAAGGTAACCACTTACCATCAGGTGGTCCTTCTGCTCGTTTGCCGTCCGTTATCAATAAAAAAAAAAAAAAAAATTTAAGTCTGTGTTTGCACCATGTATGAATTATTTCGTACACACAGTTTATAATGCATAAATTGATTTATAATACATCAGTATATGTTATGAAGTTGAAGTGTATATTTGTACTAAAATTATATTTGGACTAGAAATATATTCGTCGCCTGTCGTGGCACAGAAACACAAGCGTGCTATTGTAACCGCGATAGGTTTTGGACTCGATTCCCGCTCCAAGAAATGAAAATTTTAAATAATAATATTTGGTATTTTCATTTCCTGGGTCTATTATTAGCCCAGGATCGGCGGGATAAAAGCGTGAAGTTGTTTTTATAATATGTTCTTTTAGCTTCACCACCTTATCCCGCAAATAGCCTAACCTAGTGTTCGCTCCGTTCTCTTTGTGTATTGAGGCATTGCGTGCTGGTGGCGGAACTCAACGCCGCCCTTTTGCCTTGTTACCAAGCCAGGAAGTAAATGCTTTTTCATTTCCTGGGTGGGAATCGAACCTACAACCTGTCGCGTTTACAGTCACGCTTGTGCCTCTGCGCCAGGACAGGCGTTGAATAAAAAAAAAAATAAAATTTATTTAATATTCCGTGTATTATATTAACATACTCGTAAATATATTTTTTTTATAATTATAGGTGAATTCTATATTAAATCTGGAAGGTTCCACTTTATCACGTCCATCTTCGCCTCCCTTGGATTCACTTTGACTAAATTATCCTCAACCACCAGGAAACACTGTTAAATTTGTTATTCAAAGGGCCGTGTTGTACTCATTATTTAATAAGGCTATGTATCTTGATGAATAAATATAATAAATGAAACTAAATTTTTAATTTTTATATATAAATATTTCTACGAGAAAGAATGAGTTTAACGACTATGAAAAGCTTAGCCAAGTACATCCGAGACTTTGCTTCCTTGTGCGTGTTCTACCGCTTGTATAATGGGTTGTGTTCTGAAGAATTGTTTGACATGATGCCCACGGCTACTTTTCACAATCGCACCGCTCGCCATCGACAGGGAGTTCATGCTCACACTTTGGAGCATAAATGGTCCCGAACAGTTCAATGACAAAGGAACTTTCTTCCGCGGACTCTCCAATTGTGGAATGATCTCCCTGCCGAGGTTTTCCCAGAGGGCTACAATATGGGGTTCTCCAAAAGGGGAATAAATAGGTTTTTGAAGGGTCGGCAACGCGTAAGTGATGCCCCTGGTGTTGCAAGCGTCCATAGGCCACGGTAACCACTTACCATCAGGTGGGCCGTGTGCCTTGTTGCCACCGTCGTGGTATAAAAAGAAAATCCTAGCTGCGTCAGTGTTATAAACAGTCAAATACAAAAAAAAACTATTATAATTAGACGAATATAAAAAGTACAAACGTAAATATTTTAAATAGTCATCCACCAAATGTTTTCAAAAATCGCATCGGCATGCTATTTTATAATGAAAAAAATAATACCTTTTTTAAATTTTGTGCATAATAAAATATTAAGTAATAAAAATCTAAAAAAATAATATTATACTTTCGGGTAAAGAAATATTTAAAAAACATAAAAACAGAATTTAAATATTTTAAACCTAAACTTAAAAACGCGTTTCATAAAAAGTATACATTTTCGACTTATCAACTTATTCACTCCTGGTATCGATACTCTGAATTCTGAAACCCAATATTACGATCCTCTGAAACAGACATAAGGGAATATTGTTTCAAGTATATATACTCCTACAAATAGAAAAAGAATCTACAACTGTAACATTTAGTTACTCATCCGACTTTGATGTTGATATTTGTATATTGTTAAACTAAGACAAGCTCTCTATAATAAACTAAAGGGAATTGCCTAATTGGTTCCCTATAAAATAACTAAGTGGGGAACAGAATTGTTGAAAGAGAATGGAGTGTCTTAACACTAGGTTCTCTGGTTCCCTCTGCCTACCCTGCTAGATGCGGGTTACGGCGTGAAGTTAATAGAAAAAATAAATAACTCTACTTTGATAAGTCGCATATTATTTAAATTTTTTACATGACTAAAAAAAAGGAAGAATATCTTGTATAACTTTTTTACTGTGTGAACCAATTTTGATATTTTTTTTATATGACAGTTAGTTCTTTTGATATGATCCGATTTAAATTTAGTTACGATCTGACATGTAGTTATTAGGTTATTCGTAACAATTTTATTGCTTAGTACATTTCTTTGTCGGTTTTATTTTTTCATTAAAATCTATATTATTAACTTTGCGAATATATATTTTTTTATTTTATAAGTAATCAATTAATAAAAGTAAATTCGAGTATTGCTGCTGGAACAAAATCAACTTTTGAAAACATCAACTTTAGAAAAAAACATGATTTAAAAACGTTAAACGTAACGCTAATTTTCCAAATCGTACTTGAGCATGCTAAATAATTTAATGAGTACTTATATTTGACAGACTTCTTCAACTTCTTTATACTTGTCACAAAGAAAATTTAATAAATTCTTTTTTTATATACTTCCAATTCTTTTTGTAGTAGCTTATAATTAGAAAATTACTCTTATTTTTACATTCATTGAACGCTGTCCATTAAATTTACGTCAATAATTCATAATTCGTAATGTCACTGAAGTAATCGCTTTCTTATAAAGAATATATATATGTAAATGCGACAGGTTGTGGGTTCGATCCCCACTCCAGGAAATGTAAATTTTAGTATTTTCATTTTTTGGGTTTGGTAGCAAGACAAAGCGCGGCGTTGAGTTCCGCCGCTCAACACGCAATGCCTCAATTCGGCGGAAAGTGGGGAACGGAATTGTTAAAAGAGAATGGAGTGTCTTAACACTAGGTTCCTTCTGCCTACCCTGTTATATGAGGGATACAGCGTGAAGTTAAAAAAAAAAAATAAATAAGGTGCCATCAATTTAATACGACGTAAGACGATGTTTTGTTCAAAAAAGGAAAACGTACTTATTGGGGTTAAGTCCAAATGCCAAAAGTCAAAATATAAAGTCAACATTAAACAATAATTGCATTGTATGACTGTAAATGCGACTTATTGTGGGTTCGATTCTCATCGTAAGAATGCTACGCTTTATTGAGTTCCATCATTCAACATGTACTGTCTCGAACACGGGTGATAAGTAGAGTGTCTTATCACTAGGTTTTCTACGATTACATTGTTATGCGAATAACCACAAAAAAATATTGAAATAATAAATATTCTTTCTATGTCTAACTAATTATAAATTTTAAATGAATATGTTGTGAGAGTAAATAAATAAACATATTTGAATACACTCTTCATAGTTCCATCCAATGATGACAACTCGAGGAGGAAAGAAAAATATTGCTAGACTTTTCTATTAAAGAAGAATTTGTTTATTTTCTATATGGTAAAGGAAAAATTTTGCGTAATTTTGTGTGTAATGTATGAAGTAAGAAGCAGTTTACTAAATTGATATAATATGAAACACAGTTTTCACGGTACATATACTTTTATCTAAGTGAAGCTTGTTCGTTAACAATGAAGAGACCAACAGCCGCTCTCGTATACACCCTTAACAATAGGAAAAATATGCAGAAATATAATATTCTTTTATATGATTTCTGGGAAGAGCATTTTATTAATATCAAGCATATATATTAACCATATTGTATATTAAAATATATATATCATAGAAGGAAAAAGGAATAAATGATTTATATAAACAGATACGGGTAAGTTTTCTCTTTCCCTTCCTATCCTTTCCCCGAAATGTGGTTCCGATAGCGGACTACTACATTGTCCTCCCCTTCCATCTATATCCTGTAGGTTGGCAACGCATCTACAACGTCTCTGGTAGTGTAGATGTTCATTGGCGAAGGTAACCTATATATATATATATATATATATATATATATATATATATATATATATGTTATTTTTAATTAATATACGCTCATTTATCATCATTAATAACTTTAATCAAGTAATATTAAACAATAATAAAATATAATATTAATTAATTATTATAATTCTCATAGATTATCGTTGTCTGTCCTATATAAAAGGACAGAAATAGATATTACCTTATTTTTGTATCTCTCTCTAAATGTGGCTTTTGTCTTTTACACAAAACTCAACTTTTGTATGACTGTTACTTTTAATACGTTTTGGAGTCAGGTCAGATCATATGTAATTTAAATACTGTATATTTTACTAACAACTATGAAATACCATGTATATGAAACCTAAAACCAATCATAGCTGAGAAATTTACATGATATGAGGTGCTTAGTTTGGTTGACTTATGTATTTGTTATTCCGATTGAAATTCAGTAGACATCGATGCATTGCCTAAAGCCGGCCCAATCGTACTAAATGTTTCATTAAGCGGCTTACAACCATTTCGCATGTACGCTTCTACAAATTTATCATAAAATCTATATATATAAATCAGATATGTTAGGAAATATCAATAGTAAAGGTATCCTTATGTTAAAAGAGTTATCAATATAAATGAGTTAGTTATTTTTTACTGCTATTTACGTACATTACATATTTGGATTCACGCTTTTTCCGCCTAGCAGGGTACTCAGAGAGAAAGTAGAGTCAATACACTCAATTTTCCACTTTTCACCTGAATGCGTGACATTTGTGTTGGACGGTAGAACTGAGCGCCGGGCTGTGTCTTGCCAGAGCAAATTAATGTAAGAAATAAATTAGATATCATAATTTGGGAATCGAACCTACAAACAATTTCATTTATTAGCCAGATGTTGTCTTAATGCGCTATGAAACCTCTATAGTACACACATAAAAATAAATTAAATAAAAAAACAAACAACTCAAAGCTTTATGGCAAAATGTCCAAGGTAGTCAAAGTGAACTTAGCGTCAATACACCTCGTCTACCGCTTTCCGAGACACTGCGTGCTAAGTGGCTGAATTCAACGCTACTCTCGTCAGACCACAGCAAAGAATTGAAAATATTTTAAATACAGTCATTCCCTCGAGTGGAAATCGAACCTACAATGAGCCACGAAGGCTATAACTTTTATATAAAAATAGTCACAAACAAAATATAAATGATTCAAGCTTTATTTTGAGTAATATAATGTATGTGACTACATCGCCGCTGCTATTTCGCCGTATCGTTCGATTTCGTGAAATCACAATCGATTCAATTGTTAATTAAGTCAGTTGAACGTGCTCTGTGACATTAAGCAAAGAGTTATCGTGTTTTTACTTCATATACGTTCATTTTTACTATACTAAGTATATATATATATATATATATATATATATATATATATATACTCTTTATATATATATATATATATATATATATATATATAACTCTTTATAACTGCTATATATATATATATATATATATATATATATATATATATATATATATATATATATATATATATAATAACATATTTTTATAATATTTGTTCTTAGAAATGAGATTGGTATTTGCAATTTTGTTGATTGATTTTAGTTATTGGTTTTGATTATTGAAAATTTATTGCTTGTTATATATTATTATTTACTAAAAAAGAGGGAATAAAGTACATATACATACATCAAAATGTATGTATGAGAAGAACGATGAAAAATTAATGGAACTCCGTTCTACAAAGACACATTTAGTTGTATTGTATTACTCAGTCTACAGCAGTATTTTATTAATAAGACCAGTATGGCAATTTATTAAACATATAAATTTCGGCCCAAACTCACTTCGAATACGTAACTATAAAGTATAATTGGGATTACTTCTACTGCACCACATTAGCAACATTAAATTATATTCTAAAATTCATGATGAAAATAGACTTTGGAATAATCTCTTTACAGTTAAGATAGATGGCAAATGCATTGTATGTATAGCTGTATAAGTTAGCGTAACTGACTTCGTTAAGTAGAACTGTGATCAAAGGTTTTACTAAGAAATTGAGTTTCCTGTAAATTAAGTTCAGTTCAGTGTATTAAAGTTTCAAATTTAAAGTTTCACTCAACTGTCTCAATGTTCAGTCATATTATATTTAACTGTTTACCATTTAATAATGAATGTTAAATTCAAAATTTAGGAGTGTTCAGGATTTTTGTTAGATTTAAATAAAAGAATTGGATATATAATCTTCTAATTATAATGGAAATTGTTTCAGTATTTCAAAAATCGAAAATCATAAACCAATAATTAACAAATGCTTAAAACGAGCAATTATTACAATGAAACTACTTGAATTCTCTCCCCATCTTCTCTTCAGCTTATATTTTAACAAGACGTAACATCTTAGATTATAGCAGAAAAAATACCATATTTACGGTAACATAACAATATAACGTAATCTCTACTACGGTCATATTGTTAAGGAGAAAACCCTACACACCAAAACAAAGATGCTGTCATAATTTAATACGGTTTCAAATAACCCCTGAAATTGGATTATCTTTAAGTTCAACTGTACATAACTAAGTACACGGAATACGATAGAGAACCTCATTATAATAGTATTAAGGGGATTATCAGCATTAGCCACGGCCATTAACCTTTGTGTACTTTACAAAATACCATGAAAAAACTCCATAATTGAATCCATTGCATTTTATGTATGAACGCAAAATAAATGTGACTTAACAAGATTCAGACGACTTGGTGCATGTTTATTTTGATATTAACACCTTCGCATTTCCTTTTGAGATTCAAGCATGGCTCGAAAGACGTGATTGACAAATATATACATCCCTTTCACTCTCATATAAAGGCCGTTAGGTGGAGTATTCAGTTTTTCAGGCAAGGAGCGACAATTTCAGAAGTAGGAAAAGCTTTCAGTCCGCGGTCGGGCGGCATGGCGGGCGGATGTGTCTCACCAGTGCAACCGTGTTTAAAACATCGCCGGTCGCATCTACGTAAATATATTTTTCATGGGAAAATGGACGCCGTTTTCACTCGTGCTATAATCACATTGTAAAAAAACTTACCTCTGGTTTCAATCGAACGTAAAATAAATAAAACAAATTAGTGTGTGAACGTTGTGTATGTATTTATTTAATATAAATATTCACTTATATTCTTACCTTTTGAAACTACTAGTTAAAAATACTTTTATGTGTTTAATATCCTATACCTATCGGGCCAATCAAGTGACTTATTTTAGAACTCCTCTGATATCAAAGTAACAGAAACCTCATATCACCTATACCTATCCCTTCTAAACTAATATTAGACTTTAACTTATGTGTGGACCAAGTTTGGATGAACTGTAATATATTACTTTAAACTGTACTAACTACAATAGTAAATAGTGTATGTTAGTGTATGTAATAGACATATCTTCAGACTCCTAGCAACGTCGACAACGAAGTTTTTTACCTTTTCTTCAGGTAAGTGTGTTATAAATCATTGCGGTTTCCTTTTAACATTAATTGGCCATTATAGTGACATTGGAGCCGTACATATCGAAGTCCTAAATTTGATTTATACGTCGGCCATATTAATAAATGAATATATTTTTGTAGAAATAATATTGTTTGTTACTACATGCTTTAGATATTTTCGTATTATTCCTTAAAATATTTTGATATTTACAAAATAAATATATACACTGCATTTAAATGCATTAAGCTTTTATAATATCGACTAATGCTAGCAGTTGATACGTGGCAGGAACTAATTTGAGATTCCAAGTTGCATACATCATTGATTCACTGACGGATGACTGATGTTCGATTATCGTTTTAATAATAATTACAATATTACCCAGCGTTTCCAACGTTTTAAATGAAACTTCTACAATAATGAAATTCTGTATGTATTTTATAATAAAATAATAATAAAAGCACATATATTTCTATAAAAAAGTACAATAAGCTAAGGTTATTCATATTAGTATTCGTTATATAATATTAATAAACAATATCAGTATAAAATACATAGCTTCACGCTGTATCCCGCATATAGCAGGGTAAGCAAAGGGAACCTAGTGTTAAGACACTCCGTTCCCCATTTTCCGCCGAATTGAGGCATTGCGTGCTGAGTGGCGGAACTCAACGCCGCGCTTTGCCTTGTTACCAAACCCAGGAAATGAAAAATTCCATTTCCTGGGGTGGGAATCGAACCCACGACCTGTCTCGTTTACAGTCGTACGCTTATTTATGCCTCTGCGCCACGACAGGCGTTAATCAGTATAAAATAATGATAAACCCAACAGAACAACAGTATAGTCAGAGAGGGTTTAGTGTCAAGACACTCCGTTCGCCTCATTCCGTCCAAATTTGAGACATTGTCTGTTAAGTGGTGGAACTCAACACCACATTTTTTTAAAAAGGATTTTTAAATATATATATATATATATATATATATATATATATAT
>JAKGSA010000533.1:11885-31876 GCA_033558755.1 Philaethria dido
TATATATATATATATATATATATATATATATATATATATATTATATTTAAAGAATCTACTGCATATATTGAAATATATTTACAATAAAAAGACATTGATAACAGTATGGTTTACACTAAAAATTCTAGCAATTTTTACTCATAATGTTAAGATTAGAAATATAATACAACAGTATTAATAGGTGGCCTGTCATAGCGGAGAGGCACAAGCGTGCAACTGTAAACGCGACAGGTTGTGAGTTCGATTTCCACCACAGGAAATGAAAATATTTTTATTTCCTTGCTCCTGGTAACAAGGCAAAGCGCGGCGTTGAGTTCCGTCACCCAGCACGCAATGCCTCTATGCGGCGGAAAATGGGTAACGGAAATGTTAAAAGAGAACGGAGTGTCTCAACACTAGGTTTTTTGGTTCCCTCTGCCTATCCTGCTATGTGCGGGATACAGCGTAAAGCTAAAAAAAGAGTATTAATAGGTGAAACATTTCTATATTTATAAAGAATACGTCATAGAGTGAATTAGGATGCGTTTTTAGATTGGAAGCACGTTACCTATATTTATTTTTGTAATAACACGTGGTCAATATTATGAGAGCAAACAGCGTATCCGTTTTACATTGAGAAACTTTATTTTTTAATGTTTACTGTAAAATTAGAATTAGATAATTTAATAAAAGCTCAATTAAAATAAGCGAGGCCTGTCGTGGTGCAGAGAGACAACCGTGCAACTGTAAAGGTGACAGGTTGTGAGTTCGATTCCCACACTAGGAAAAGGAAATATTAAATAATATTTAGTTTTTTCATTTCCTCGCTTTGGTAACAAGGCAAAGCGCGGTGTTGACTTCCGCATTTCAGCACGCAATGCCTTAATTCGACGGAGAGTGGGGAATGGAAATATTGAAAGAGAACGGGGTGTCTTAACACTAGGTTCTCTGGATCGCTCTGTCTACCCTGCTATTTGCGGTGTAAAGCGTGAAGCTAAATTAAAAAAAAAAAAAAACAAAACTAAAACCTTATTTTTTAACTAAATAAACTTAATATAACTTTGATACTTTATGTAAATAACGTAATAAGTCGGCAAATAAACATATGCATACTTTTCAGAGCAAGCAATTCTAATTTAAGTTTCATATAAAAATTCTATTTTCATGATATTTTTTTAACCGACGTTAAAGAGGTCTCAGTTTGATCGGTATGTATGTATGTGCGCGATTATCTCACGTTTGGTTAAACTGATTTTCATGTGGTTTTAAGCAAAATATTTGTCAGACTTAGAAGAAAGTTTCAGTTATATTACCAAACTAAAAATATGAAGAATCTCAGTTTTACACATATGTTGTTAGACAATAAATCGTTTTTTTTTCTTAAAAACGAAATTATGAAAGTATTGGATTAACTTCATAATTTTTTAGTTTAGTCATTAATCATATTATAAATAAAGCGTATTGCTTTAAAGTGTAACTTTTGAAGTGTATTAATGAAAAAAAAAAATGTATAATCAAGTCGACATATCAATCTATTCACGCCTGGACTATTTGCCTATTAGGAGTTTTACTACAAATTATTAAACTTTAGGAATGCAATTATTTTACTTTATCTAAGCACAGTACCACGATAACTGGCAGCCAAATGCTAATTGACAGTTAGATGGAAATGCCGGAATGGAGGTACGATTGATTTTAGAGTGGGAAGTGGAAACGAAAAATGCTTTAAATATTGACTATAATTATCGATTCCGGATATTCTTACGAGTAATTGTTTACTGATGATTATTTTTTTACCTAATAGTCCATTAAAAATTGTTCTATATTGCTATTATATTTTTTACTTCATACTTTTTCTTATTATGAGAATTATTATTAAATATTAATATATTATTATGAGAACTCACAGTGTCAAGACACTCTCTCGTTCTTCTCTTCACTTCTCGTTCTCAACTTTTCGCTTGAATTCTTGTCGTTGTATGTTGAATGGGAAACGCCGCTCTTTCTCTTACCAAAGAATCATAATAAAAATTATTTACATTTATATTTAAATATTCTTAAGAATAATCTTATAATATACTAATAATACCTCCGAGTGGAATTAGAACCCGTTCAACCAATTTCCTTTGCTGTGATACGGTGTCCCATTGAGCTACGACGGCCACTAAAGTATGTCTGGCGCTATATTCGTACATTTGTAATTATATTTCAAACTATTTTTGTTTTACCTGTCCGATAAGAAAGAGTGTGGCGTTAGATGTCACAACCAAATACAATATTTTTAAAATGGGCGGAAGTTGCGCAACGGAGCGTCTTCAAGCAATTTTTTCTCTACTTATTCCTTTATATGTATGAGAAGGGCATTGATAATATGTGTGAGCAATTCACAAACGATAGAAGCAAAATAACGAAAATTTAGAAATTATTATTTCATAGTGTATAATAACTCTCTATTTATTTTAATTACGAGTAATAGCATACACTGAAATTATAATTAGAAAATTATATTTAGAAATTGCTTGCTGAGTGGAATAAAGGCTATCTTTTTACATAAGCAAATAAATTTATACATATATTAGTAGTGTCACAATTAAAGCCACCATGGCGCAGTTGGACCGCGTCTGATTGTAAACACTTTTGTTGTTTGTTGGTTTGATTCCCATTCGAGGGAAGGATTATATATATATTTTTTAATTTCTTCATTATGAGAGGACAAAGTGCGGCGTTGAGTTCCGTCACTCAACACACAACGTCTCGAATACGGAAAACGAAGTGTCTTAATACATACATAGCTTCTCGCCATATCCCGCATATAGCAGGGTAGGCAGAGGGAACCTAGTGTTAAGGCACTCCGTTCCCCACTTTCCGCCAAATTAAGGCATTGCGTTGCGAGTGGCGAAACTAAACGCCGCACTTTGCCTTGTTTGTCTCTCTAATATGCGGTATAAATTGTTAAGATGAAAAAAATAGTGGAAAGTTAACATTGTTGCCAGCAGCTAGTGACGTCGCTTGTTGTGAGTAATATGTGTCTCCCAAAATTAGTAATATTAATACGCTTCATGCTACTGTAGCGTAGTTGATGGGAATACATTTATGTCGTAATTCTGTGTTCAAATATTACTCAGGAGTCACGGTTCTGGTTTGATATATATAGGTAAAATTTTCAATTTGAAATTTTAGGAGGAATTTTTTCAATTCATTATATATTATTTTTCAATATATTATTGTTTATAGAGCTTGTTATGTGGTCTCTTTTAAACTTACTTAAGAATTGATGAGTAGTTTTTGAGTTATTCGTAATAATTTTAATGTTAAATGCATATTTTTTGAAATTAGTTTTCTTTTTTTTTATCTTGTTATAGAATGTTATTTAGATTTATACTAAGGTATTTTTACCACTGAAACTTTAAATATCTAAAGAAAAATTTACAGATTCATCATTAAAATAGCACGCTATTTCCGTTGCATAGTAAATGAGTGAGCAAACTGACACACCTCACGCTCTATTGGAGATGTCTAGACAATGCATGTTGTACATGTCCACAATGTCGCTTTTTCTCATAAAAGCACGAATCTTTGCAGTCAATATATAGGCATGCTTATTACGATTGATTAGAAGACTAAGTAGTTTAAATACGTCGAATATGCGTCATATTGAATGAAATTATTTCAACCGGATTAATCGCATATATATATATATATTTTTTTTCTTAACTTCATGCTGTATCCCACATATAGAAGGGTAGGCAGAGGGAACCTGAGAACCTACTTTAAGACACTCCGTTCTCTTACAACAATTCCGTTCCCTACTTTCCGCCAAATTGCGTGTTGAGTGGCGGAACTCAACGCCGCGTTTTGCCTTGTTACCAAACCCAGGAAATGAAAATACTAACATTTCCTGGAGTGGGAATCGAACCCACAACCTGTCGTGTTTACATTGTGTATTGGAATATACATTTTTGGAAACCCGACGCTTCGAACACTTCACAGTAGTCCGTGGTCATAGGTAGGCTCTACCTGAGAATCGCAAAAATCAAAGCTCTAGGAATATGCATCAGTTTTTCGTTACTAAAAGTGGGTAAGAAATTGTAATTTTGTATTAAATATTAAAATTGGAGACATTTTCGACGGTTACTAATTTTCAGGTCATTTACACTAAAACTATTCAATCACAGTATACTTTGTGGTTTAGGGCAAATTATTATAAACATGTAAATAAATACTACATTTTTTTTCACATCATGATTAATACAATTTGTTGATATCTTACATAGAAATCATAGGACAATACGGAAACAAATCCTATATATTTGCTATATACGTACTTCAATTAAACATAACCTGTCGTGGCGCAAAGGCACAAGCGTGCGACTGTAAACGCGACAGGTTGTGGGTTCGATTCCCACTGCAGGAAATGTAAAATTTAGTATTTTCATTTCTTGGGTTTGGTGACAAGGCAAAGCGCGGCGTTGAGTTCCGCCACTCAACCCGCAATGCCTCAATTCGGCGGAAAGTGGGGAACGGAATTGTTGAAAGAGAATGCAGTGTCTTAACACTAGGTTCTCTGGTTCCCTCTGCCTACCCCGCTATATGCGGCGTGAAGTTAAAAAAAAAATGTAAACATACATATATTATACATACTTGAATACTTATAAAGCACACACTTATAATATATTATTCAAATAGACGATAAAGGTTCCTACATATGTTGAAAGGTTCACTGACTTCATTCGCTTCAATAGGGTGAAATGCAATAAACATTAGAACGTAAGGTAAGGAGTTTTACATAATTTATTTATTTGTAAGTTAACGTTATCTCAGTGGATGCTATAAAGTTTACAAGCTTATTACTTTACGAGGCTATTGCTTGGGTGTTTTTGTCTGAAATTTGGCTTGAATAAATGATTGTTGTACAGTTACTTTTAAAATAGTTAGACACGAGAACGTAAAGGCAGGATGTTAAAGGCATCGAAAAACTAAATGTGTCACATAATCATTTTGTTAGGAAAATATTGTCGCCTTTTGCCTCCTAACATGATGTACTTAAATATAATATTGAGGTCATCATGGTGTAGTTGCTGACTCACTATAAACGCGATTGGTTGTATGTTCGTTCCCCATTCGGGGGAATAAATGATATTTAAAATTGCCCCGCTCCGGTAACTTGCGATGGTAGTCATATATCACGCAATAGGTATCTTGACTACCGGATAATGAGGAGAACGGAGAGTGTTGACACTAGTTTCTCTCTGACTACCCTGATTTGCCAGAAAAGCATGAAGCTGCTACTGCTGCGTAAATTGATTCCCATATTAAAAACCTTTATCCTTATAAGAACTTTATCACATTTTTCTGTAGCATGTAAACCTACGTTATAAGTAGTGAGTTAACATAACTTACATACGTTTGAATATTTATATCTTTTCTAAAATTATACCGCAAAAAATAAATTTCGCGCTAGACCAAAATAACTATTATTATTCCTTCTACCGAAATAACTATTATTTTCGTATAAATTGGCCTTGAAATGGTATCATTACGTCCGAGTAAATGATTAGATATGTAAAAGTTTGCGTTTAGTTTACTAAGGGCTGGATGTTTTAACCTTGACATTATAATTATAATAACATATTATTTTTAAATGGTTTCTTTTATTAATAACTTTTGTTTTATCATTATTTGCTTTTTTAACAGATTTCCAAAATGGAGGACGTTTTCATTTCGACTGTTTTTTTACGTGTTATCTCATAACTTTTTCTGGGTGAATAAATTTTGATGATTCTTTTTTTAAATGATAGCTAATGCTTTTGATGTGGTCCTTTTTAAATTTAGTTAAGGTTAGTGCATTTTATTATATTTGAAGTCGGGTTTCTTTGTTATTATAAATTTATGAACAAATTTAATATAAGACAATAAATTTCTCTCTCTCTAGTCTATCCCTCTTGTGTGAGGATCGTGGTCAGCATCAGGGTTGCATCTTGAGCGAATGATCTGCCTCCACCGGTTTCTGTCCAGCGCGTTTCTTATGGTCGAATAGAGTTTAGCAGTTGTTGGTCCCTTCACTTGATCGGTCCATCTTGCTGGTAAGCGACCGCATAATCTTATGCCTTCAATATTTCCAACCACGATAACTTTTTCCAAGCTGTTATTGGTCCTGCGCATTCTGTGGCTGAAGAATGACAAAATGCGTTACTGGCATATAGTGGACAAGCGAATTTTTATTTGGAGCTGTGTCAGAATCGATGCATTTGTGCGTTTCTCAGTCCAGTACAATAAATTTCATTATATGTATATTGACCTGACAATATTACAACGTTCTGAACAATTTTATTGACAGGATTTGTAACAATTAATATGTACAAAACATATGCTACAATTGAACTAGTTTCTGCCCTTTTTCCTAACTAAATAATAAATTTTCAAGCAACTTTACAATCAATGTAAAAATCGTATCTAAAAGTATAGTCAAGTATAAAGAATTGAATGAAATTAAAATATATATTCTTAATTTGGGAGATCTTAAAAAAAAATAAAGTTAATTAATAAATAATTACTACAAAAGAAAAACGTTAGAAAATAAATTTGAAAGAAATTGTTAGGAAAGTAAATCTTTGATATTACGTCAAGCTTTTGAAGTAAACATTATATTATTTTTAATTTTACTTATTTTTTATATTTCGAAAGTCGATACAGATATCGGAATACTTGCATATGGCATCAAAAGCTTTTTTCAGCTTCACGAGTTATTTTGCATTGTAGGGTCGAGAACCTAGTGTTAAAACACTCCGTATTGAAACATGAAGGAGGAGAAATCAGGAATTGAACGCCGCACTTTGTTTTACGAGAACGAAGAAACAAAATAGTTTATCCTCCCGAGTGGGAATCGAAATTACGACCAATCACTTTTACAGTAACTGTACCATTGCGCTACAATGGATTCAATATTTCTTTGGTATTTTAAAGAAATTTATCGTAATAGTAATAAGTATGTATAGGTCAATACATCCTCCTTTCTCTTAATTCACTGTTCAACCCTTTTATACGTGCTCTATAGGGTCCTATACCTCGTGTTCTGTACGTGACCTTCCTCTTGTATCATCAACTCTGTGGCTGTGAGGTAGGTTTATTTATTTATACGACTGACAGATAAGAGAGAGATAGTGGACAGTTGACAGTTGACAGTTGTGGGTTCGATTTTCACTCGGGGAAAAAAATATATTTAAATTATTTTCATTTTCCACTCTGGTATGGCGTAGCATGGAGTTAAGTATCACCATCCTTGACACTTTTTTTTTAATTTCACATTGTATCCCGCATATAGCAGGGTAGTCAGAGGGAACCAGAGAGAACCTAGTGTTAAGACACTCCATTCTCTTTCAACAATTCCGTTCCCCACTTTCCGCCGAATTGAGACATTGCGTGTTGAGTGGCGGAACTCAATTTTTACACAATCCCTCGAATTTGAGCGAAAAGTGAAGAACGGAGTGTCTTGGCACTCTGTTCTCTCTGACTACTCTGCTATGCGGAATAAAGCGTAAATCTGAACAAACGTGAGTTAGTTGTAATATATTTTAATTATCCTTAATATTATAAATGTGTATGTAAGTTTGTTTGTTACGCTTTCACGTCAAAACCACTGAACCGATTATCATGAAACTTTGGACATAGGATATATTTTATTAAGAAAAATATTTTTTTAATACTTGATATCTCTAAGCGATATCTAAACGCACTATAAATATTTGACAACAGTCAAATACGTCATTAATTTCTTCTACGTCCAAATGACAGTACTGACATTTACTATTTTTTGTAGTTCAATGCTATTTACCACGCGAGCGAAGCCGCGGGCAACTGCTAGTAATAATATATATGTATATATTATTCGAAAGAAATGGTTCTATTTAAAGTTACATTAAGTAAAATGGCTTGGAAAGGCAACGGCGGATATATATTACAAAAATATATCATATTTTGCTTTAGACACTGCACTACCTTATAATAAAATCAGGCAAGCGAGACGGTAAATTACATGCCCCCTGGGTGACCGTCTGGCTTCCGTAGGATTATATTTCTTATATTTTGTTCTCAAAATTTTTATATGAAAACTTTTTGATTTACTTTGTAATATATTGAAATATTAGATTTCATCTTGTTTTTAACCGAATAAAGCAGAATTACCTTAACCTTTAAGTTTAATATTATTATTTTTAAAGTGTATAAAATTATAAAGAATCATTTTTTTGTGTTACAAATAAATTTTTGAACCAAAAGGGAAAACCGACTCCAATAAAATACATTAAATGATAAAATTATTACGAATAGTTGAAAAACTAAATTTAAATGAATAAAAAAGTCGTTAAGATTGGTTTACCGAGTAAAAAGCAGAACATACATAAAAAATACAGTCGAATTGAACTGCGTCACTATGAAAAATGTTCTACTAAGTTATAAGAAAATTATTGATTAAAGCCGTCGCGGTGCAGTAACCGCGTCAGACGTGATTAGTTATAAGTTCGATTCCTCCTTGAAGGAAACATTATATTTTAAAAGTTTTCATTTCTTCGCTCTAATAAGACACGTGACGTTCAATTTCGTCACTTATCAATATCTCAATTTCAGGTAAAAAATGGAGAAAGGAGTGTATCTTAGAAAGAACATAGGATATGTTCTTTCTGACACCCCGCTATATAAAAAAAAACGTGAAGCTGATAATAAAGTTGATATTGTTTGCGTACATAATTAATTTGTTTTCAGAAATAAAGTAACTTACAAAGTTTGCTTAAGATTTAATCTCCAGTAGATTTGCATTCTACGGCAGTAATTTCATTTAAGACGATTAAGACAAATTGGGCGTGAAATGGCGGAACCATAAATGTGATGGCAACTTAGCTATACGTTTAGGCGGGGTAAGGGACGGTGATAAATAACATGAGTTACGGACCTACCGCATTACACTAATGTTACTGTAAAAGTGTACTTTTTTATTTGTTTTAGATTTTTTTCTTTTTCTTGTTGTATGAATTTTTCAGTCAATTATGCCATTTGATACTCTTTACTAACTTTAAAAAGGGAGAATGTTCTCGATTCGATGGTTTTTTTATATGTTATAACATAATCGCATAACTTTGTACTAAGTGAACCAATTTTGATGATTGTTTTTTTTTGTGATAGCTGATGTTTCTGATGTGTTTTTAATTTAGTTAAGATGTAACATTTAGTTTTGAGTTATTTGTAATAATTTGACTATTTAGTGCATTTGTTATATAGTCTTATCTAAATTTGTGTTTTGTATGTTCCTTTATACTTGTTTTCTTTTTTATGTGTGCAATAAAGAATTTATCTATCTATCTATTAAAGTATAATTAAAGTATATTAATTTCATTTTTAGAAAAAAAAAAACATTATTTCTATTAATCAGTTATTTTTTTATAACTTTGTTAGTCATTTTTCATACATGAGCTATTTTATACATAAACAAAATCAAGCGCTTTTCTACTAATTTATTTTTAAATATGACAATACCTATATTTTATATAACTATTTTGTCTATAAAACGAACTTACGGTTACAAGCATACCATAAATGACATACAAATGTTATTATGAGGTGATATTAACGAATTATATCCATAAATCTACAGTGAAATTTAAATAAAAAAAATCATATTAAAATACATAAGTACTCATACTTTCATATATATCCATCATTATTTCATATGTAAATTGTAATGGATCGTATGCTACGACATTGATCGATTCGTAAATAAGTACTTTAGCAGTACAAACTTCAGCTGAGATCATACTTTGTAGTTAAACGACAGCTACATTATGGGTATATTAATAATATTAATATTATATTAGACACTTATATTATACTAGCTTTCCGACCGCGGCGTCGCCCGCGTGAAATTCGGTTATATCGCGCAATATGATAAGGAGTATCCTGCAGTCTTACCCAAGGTCGGTAGACTATTTGTCAAAATTGGTTAAGTGGTTAATGTGACAAAGTTGTAAACAGTTAAACAATCTTACATGATTTTATGTTTGACAATAAGAAACTTCCATACAAACGTTCATCCCCTATTTCAACCTCCTCTATAATTTTTTTCGCGATAAAAAGTATCCTATGTCCTTTCCCAAGTTCAGTTCTATCTTTATACCGAATTTCATAAAAATCGGTTCAGTAGATTAGGCGTGAAAGCGTAACAGATAGACAGACAGACAGAGTTACTTTCGAATTTATAATATTAGTAAGGATTATTGCCAAATGACACAAAATCTTTTTAGCCTGTGTTATTTTTTGTATTTCAGCTATATTCCTTTTTTTTATGGGTTAAATTACATCCATGGACTCGCACTTGCCCGTGCTACCTAATTGTATCTTAAGACTATGGTGAGATCCTCACCGACTGACTCTTTTTTTTCTTCCCTTTTTATTGAATTTATGAGCATAAGCTAAGTATTTTTTAAGTGAAAGTGTAACAGACATCAATTTGTCCCCCTTAACTTGTAATATTACTTACTTATAGAGTTTATATGTATATATAGTTATTATATACTGGAAGAAAGGATTTATAACTGGCCGCTAACTTTTTTTATTTTATATTTAATTTTTATTTAAATCACTGAATTTTGCTATTGTTGTACTAGTATTTTTTTTATGGATAACGAATGGCAAACGAGCAGAAGGATCACCAGATGGTAAGATAGATAGATGGTAAGATCATGAATATCTACAACAACACATATGTTGTAGATGCGTTACCAACCTAGAGGATACAGATAACAGAAGGGGAGAACAATCTAGTAGTCTGCTATAGGAAACAACACATTTTGGGATAAGATGGGTGGGAAAGGGGGAAACCCGGCTTACATGCCATCAAACCAGACGAAGGACGAACCTCCTACCATCAAACATTACTAGGATAACTTTATGATTCTCTATTAATAGTATTATCAATGTGAATTTTAATGTACTATCGAAGAAGATTCCATATTATTAAGTATTATGCAATTAGGTGTAATATATTCACTACTACAGAACTAATAGGTCTAGAAAATCGATACTAAGCATACTTTATGTGTTAATTTCATAGAAATATAAACATGTCAAAATAAATATAACAAATATATACATATTAAAATAAATTAAATGATTGAAATTACTTTATCATGTCCAAAACTAAATATTTGAATTGGCTGACAAAGCAGAGTTAGTTTTACTTGTATTTGCGCCCATCATTGTTTGGCAAATGCAAATATTTTGACAAACGTTACTAAATAAATATATACAGTAAAGTTTCAATTCAAACAAAGTATTTAATATCGTAAATACTTATTATAATAAAAATATACATAAAAAATTTTATGATTTTGGAATTCATTAGATAAATTGAATTAGAGTACGCTTAGAGTACGCGGTAGAGGTAGGCGCGAGAGGTATAACAACAAAATCTCTCTGTATTCTCTTAAAAGATATCAGCCTTTTTAGAATTATTATAACTTCATTTTTAGCACATATTTCGAGGCAGCGCTAGAAGAATCTTTTAAAATATGGATAGGTAGAGAGAGGAGCGAGGACAGTGGAGGATGATGTGCATTTTAAAGGGGCCCCTTAAACCTACATTTGCGTCATAAGTCCGAGGCCCTCCAAGCTCCTCTCTCTGCAACGCGATGGGCACCCGCACGGTGAATCCATGGATTGCTTAAGAGTTTCTACTCATTTACATACAAAATGATACTATTTATTTTGTGTTGAATATTAAATTTTCATGTTCATACTGACTTGTATGTCAGGAAGCGGGTCGTAGCAACATGTTTTGTATTGGCATTGTTAATAATATAGGGCGAAAGTGACTCAAAAAAATTGAAAACTTCCCTGATATAACAAGACATATAACAAGTTTTATGATAGTAATGGTGAACGCAGAATAATGCGTGAAGAATGACAATAATAATAAAAATATTGCTTTATGCTTGCATTTATATTTTATGGCAAAAAAAGTTTATCTGGTTCTAAAATCCAACCCTACTTTTATTTTTTTTATATTACAAAATAGATAGATCATTTACAATTTTCATAATTATATATATATATATATATCTTCAAATATTACTTTTAAAAAAATAATAAATTATACTAACCTTCATAACAGACACGCATCAATATTTTTCGTCAAGACGTAACATAATTTTATTGACTTTGAAAAGAAAATTTATGAAAGGTCGTTTCTAAAATATTACAAGCATGTCTCTGTACATTTTATGTCGTGGGTGTTTTACACTGAACAGCTATAAAATAATTTTTAATATCGTGATCGTTTTCACCATCCACATGTAATATGATAAGGTATGTCATTGGTATATAATAAAGAATTTTATCTTAAGAATATTATTGAATTTTGGTAACCAGAGATAACTAGATAACTTAGTATCAAGCCTTTTCTTTACTTTCTGCTTGAATTGAAAAATAACTTGTTGAATGGTCTAACCCAAGCATAAAATCCAATTCTACTGGCTAGTGCTATAATAATAATAATAAAAATATTATAAATACAAATGATGCTTCACACTTTATTTAGCATATCAGTATGTACGTCAAAAGAACATAGTGTCAATACACACCTTTCTCCGCTTTCTGCCTGAATTCGAGATATTGCACGTTGAGTAGTGGAACTCAACGCCATGCTTTGTGCTACTCGAGCGGGGAAGTAATCAAAGTCAAATAATTTTAATGGCAATGATACCTTTGAAACAGACTGGAGCGAGAATCCCAAGGTGTGTTATCATTTATAAAATCACTAATTAGGTAATAACCTTTAACACACAAATGTCTTTTCACAATTTTTTTAAATTGTAAAATGGAAAGTTCTCGGACGACTGTTAAATATAATCATGACGCCGAGTGAGAATCGAACCCAGAACGAATCGTGTTTACGTTCACTCTCCCACTGCGCCAAATTACCTCTAATTCTACTATAAACACAGTCATCACTTTTCATCCGTTCCACAGTCTATCATATTATCTTATTTTATGAACAGTCTGGCGAAAGAGCAGACATATTGAAGTGTTAAAAACAAGAATAGCAAATGTGTAAATACTTTGTAAGTTTATTTGGATATTATGGTACGTTTTCTATATATCACTCAACAGTACGGAATAAATCTCTATCCATCTTCGACTTCACGAATAAATGTCGATGTTTTATAGTAGAGATGCTATTGGACGTGATTTATATGTTATAGTTTATTTACTGGCCATTGCGTACGGTAAATATGCACCGGGAAATAATTGTAACTTCTATGCTTTACTACTACGATGAGTTACTGGTTACGTTAGTCATTGATGGAAGAATACTTATTGTTAAAAAAGAAAGTTACCCTAAATGTATTTTTTTAGAATCACATTTTTATTTCGTGTTGTATGGCGGAACTCAACGCTGTGCTTTGCGCGATACTAAATATTATTAAATTTTTCGTTTCCTGGAGTGAATCGAAACCACAACCTGTAGCGTTTACAGTCGCACGCTTGTGCCTCTGCGCCTCGACAAGCCTAGATACCATACTATAATAAAATAAATATTTTTTTTATATAAAAAATTATGCAGGAAATATATAAATAAATAAAAACTGAAGCTTAAACCTTTACCGTTATTGTCGTTTTTACTAGAAGTTTTCATATTCCGTAGTATAAAGCATTTTTGATAGATTGAAAAACGTGGAACGGAAAACACTAGGCAACATATTGTCTACTGAAAATAAATAAATTGTGTTTTTTGTAAATATTATGATGTTGTTGTGCCGTAGTGGGCAGATGATATCTGTTGAAATGATTGTAGGTTCTAATCTCACTCAAGATTATCTTACGTAGTTATGTTTAATATTTTTTTGTCTCTTTTTAACTAATAAATTGAAAATATTTGCCCTGTCGTGGCACAGAGGTACAAGCGCGAAATAAACGCGACAGGTTGTGGGTTCGATTCCCACTCCCGGAAATGAAAATATTAAATAATATTTAGTATTTCCTCGCTCTGGTAACAAGGCAAAGCGCGGCGTTGAGTTCCGCCACTCAGCACACAATGCCCCAATTCGCCAGAATGTTGGGAACAGACTTTGCTATATGCGGGATACAGCCTGAAGTTAAAAAATAAAAAAATAATTTAAATTTAGTTTTTTTTATATTTATTCGTTCATTTATCGTATAAAATATTATTAATAAAATAAAGAGAAAGAAATGAATATACATATATGTATGTTATTTTTGTAGAGTACTTAAGCATTTATATACTGTAATTATAATAAATTGTACCAGTGCAATTTAGCACTAAGAGTCTCTAAATGACCACTTATAAGCTTAAGAAGAGAGGCAAACATCTAAGAGGCAACAGCGGAAAGATTTCCACTGATTGAAGTACTCAAGTGGCAATCGTCTTTTTGTGTACATTCTCTATTTCAAAAAAGCAATATCTCTGCTATATGAGAAATTATTATTTGCTTCAAAGAATATAGCCATTTTGTTTGTAAATTATAACATTTTATTTCACAAAAATAGTACGTGGAATGTTTTTATTTACGCTTTGCCTTGTCACTAAACCCAGGAAATGAAAACACTACATTTTATGGAGTGGGAATTGAACTCACAACCTGTCACGTTTACAGTCGCACACTTGTGCCTCTGCGCCACGGCAGGCGTTGCCTCAACTGGGCGGAAAGTGGGGAACGGAGTGTCTTAACACTAGGTTTCCTCTGCCTACCCTGCTTCACGATGTACGTGAAGCTATGTATGTATGTATTTCATTATTTTATATTACAAAAAGTCATTTTTCAATTATATAAAAATATTCACAGTGGTTTATGAAATTTAATTTTTAATAGAGTTTGAACTTTTACGATGATGGAATATTGCATTATTAATCTTTGGACATCGCTGCCAAGCTGTGTTTTTGCAAAACAAAAATTAGAATATCGGTGAGGTCAACAACATTTCGCTTTGATGTTAACTTAGTTAAGTCTAGACAGGCGATAAGAAAAGATTTTGCTAAATTTGATTGAACCCTGTGATTGAAGCGTTTTGTTATTATGTGTAGATTTTATGTTAGCTTTATACTACATTGTAATTTGTTTGGATTTTGAAATAAATTTTATATAATATATTAACCCTTTCCACTCCAATGTCGAGTGTCACTCGACACTGAAAAATACCGTTCAAAAGGGACTATAAAGATTAAAATGAAGAATTATAATATAGTATCATGTAATTATTCATAAAATAAAGTTTATTAAATAAGAAAAAATCGTTTTTTTTTCAAAAAAAACCTAAAAGTTAAAAAACGTAACTTTAGCGTGGAGCTGGTGGAATAAAAACAAAAACAGCCTTGGAGTGGAAAGGGTTAAGATATAATATATAATACGTTTAGTTAAGGCCATCGTGACATAGTAGGACTGCGTCTAACTGTTGGCGTAAACGCGTTTGGTCTTCGATTCGGTTCCCACTTAGATGAATGGAATATTTAAACTATGTTAATTTATTTATTTTAATAAGACAAAGCGTGCCATTGAGTTCTGCCATTTAACACGCAATGTTTCAGATTCGGGCGGAAAGCGGTGAACGAAGTGTTTTCACACTAGATCTAATCTGATAACGCTGCTATGCGGAATAAAGAGTGAAGCAGCTTTTTATGCGTTTATTTACAGTATTTTTATTTCTGTTAATAAATTAGACTTTTATTATAAGTGTAGTGAATGGGGACGTTTCACATTGGTATTTTAATATAAAATTATACAACTAATTAAGTAAAAAAAAAAAAAAAAAAATTGTCCCGCTGAGTTTCTTGCGCCGGTTCTTCTCAGGTCTGAGGCATTAAATTTAGTGAACCGGTGGTAAATTATTTGACGTTCAAAAAATGAAGCTTGTAACTTCTTATTTTGAATAAAATTATTTGACTTTGACTTTGACTTTGACTTTTTAAAATAATTGAAATTTAGAATATATAAATATTAGATCTATAGAAAAAGAGACTTGTACAAAGGTCACGAATATCTCACTCCAACATATTAAGTTTCACAACGGTCGCCTGAAGTAAGATAACCGGGCTTTCCTTTCTCTGATCTAATCTCGATCTTTCATACATTCAATAGTTACTTTGCTAATAAATTTTGGTATACCGTAGTGTGATAAGATAATTTAAACCACGTTTTGCTATAAAGACCTTGCTTCTTAGTTTTTATATATAATTTTGTAAATTTTACAAATTATTTATTATTTGGCAATGAAGCTTTGCTTTACTCTAACCTTTGGGATATCATAATTATATTACGAAAAACTTGCCTATGGCTCTCTTTAATTTATAAAACGAAAATATTTTTTTAATTTAACATTAATTTTTATAAATTTTTATATTAGTGTCAGTAATTTTTTTTTTCTGTTACTACATTGCCCTGGGCAAAACTTGGTGTCAAGTTCAATTAGTCTACTCTACTGCCTCTACCTTTGTGACTTAAGGATATTTTAAATGAAACTGTTTTTAAACAGGTACATTTTAGTATTCGAAAATAATGTTTTGACACTTTTCCTAGTACTAGTACCTGTCCGAGTAGTTCGTGGTTAAGTAATATACCAAAATATATACGATGAATTCGATTAAAATAATTTCATTTAAAAATATCAAAGAAATACCACAAATAATCTAATATTGTAATTTAATAAAAACATAATTTACGTAAATAAATATTGCTTGAAATATTCAGGAAAAGGCCTGGAAAATTTGGGTAAGCAAATAAACAAAAATAAATTTATAAAAGCTTATATTATACAACCTTATTATGTATGAACTCCGACATATCTAATGTAACAATATGACGTTTTGTACGGGTCGAGACGACATCATGACTTTTGTTTACTAAATCAACATATTTCCTGTGTTTGTGTGTTTGCAAACGCTGTCGTCTAATTTATTTGAGCGAAGCAAGGTCGCATTAGGGATTGGTACAAATTATATCATTGCCCTGTTGCGAGCATAATTTGTTATTTCGTATTTATTCATTTTTTTATTCAATATTACGTGATATATATTAGCAATTTGAATGGAATAGTGAGGAGATCAAATTTTATAAGCAAGAGATCAAGTTTTATTTATTTTCGCCATCACCTAAATAATAGAAGTAATAAGTACACCCATCTGTTAGTCACCTTATACTGAACTTCGTTAAAAGTAATATATAAAAAATTACTTTATCCTTTTTTATGGCAGGGTAGATGGAAAGAATGTAATGACATGATATTTTTTTGTGTGGCGCATCTCAGTTCATCGTCGTGCTTTGTCTTAACAGAGGTTAATTCATTTGCATTAATTGAAATATAATCACATACATACATAGCTTCACGCTGTATCCCGCATATAGCAGTGTAGGCAGAGGGAACCTAGTGTTAAGACACTCCGTTCCCCACTTTCCGCCAAACCGAGGCATTGCGTGCTGAGTGGCGGAACTCAACGCCGCGCATTGCATTGCATTTCCTGAAGTGGGAATCGAATCCACAACCTATCGCGTTTACAGTCGCACGCTTGTGCCTCTGCGCCACGACAGGTGAAATATAATAATTTCCCCTGATTAAGAATCGAACCCACAACCATTGCGTCTACATTCAAAGACTGTGCCACTACATCCCAATGAATATTATTATTATATTATAAGCATAAAAGCATTCAAATACACAGTACAAACATTCACAATATTATGAAAATGATTACGCCACCGGAAAGCAGATCTCGCTCGAGTGTTTCACTAATTAATAACTGCAACCTCAAGTAGCTTTTATTATTGTTGCAAGGTATATTAAACGTACTTATATTGAAACTAGGTTGTAAAAAAATATTCGTTACAAAAATAGTAAATTAGACGTTTGTGTGGGAAAAATGTGAGGGAAAATTAGTTAAATTATGTGGATTACTAACAAATTCTGGATAGAATTTAATGAATTTTGGCATGGTAATAGCTTAAAGCCTGAAGTTATATATAGAATAGTTTTTATTGTGGTGTTAAACGTTATAACATAAATATACCCAGTGAAATTAATGAAATCAAAGATGTTGAAAAGTAATAATAGTGACACTTTCAGACAGTTATTAATCTAAATTTTCCTATAATTTATAATGATAAAAATAATCATCTCATTAAGATTATTAATCATTCATATTACACTTTTACGTTAATAAATACTTTTTTTTAGCTTCACTCTGAATCCTGCATGTAGCAGGGTAGCCAGAGGGAACCTAAGAATCTAGCGTTTGGATTTAAAAAAAAAATAACTCAATCAACATAGAGAGACTAAACATATTTATGAAAAACATAAATTAACTCCAAAGGTGATCAAACCTAAGGTCAGAGCTCTTCTAGCTCAGCCTCCCACAAAATCCGCGTGACGCTGTAGAGGACAACAGGGCCAACAGCATATTATACATTAGATAAAAAAAAAATAACAGTAGTGACATTTTCGGACAGTTATTATTGTAAATTAACTTTTAATTTATAATGATAAGAATAATCATCCCACTAAGATTATAAATCATGCATATCAAACATTCACGATTGGGTATTTATATGTTGAAATGTTTAAATATTAAATTCTAGTTGTAAAACTACTGACTCGAATCCAGAAGAATTTTGAGACAAAAATTTAGTTATAAAATACAAATAAATATAAGCAAAAAATAATATAATACATATAATATATCTTCGGCGTTGAGTTCCGCCACACAGCACGCAATGCCTTAATTCGGCGGAAAGTGGGGAACGGAGTGTCTTAACACTAGGTTCCCTCTGCCTACCCTGCTATATGCGGTATACAGCGTGAAGCTATATATGTATGAAATATATCTTAATACGATAATATCTTGCCTGTGGTATAAATATAATAAGAAGAAATGGCGTTACTATATTGTACCACATATATTGGCTTTTATTCTATTATGTTTTTAAGTAATCCTTGGTTGGCATCCAATTTATAAAGATTACATTATAGGAATATATCGTGAGCTGGTTCTAAAGAATGAAACCTCTTAGTAAAATATATGGAAACTTAACCAGATTTTTCTTTCCACCTAGAATTTTCTGTGATAATGGAATTCCTTTGATCTTTTAAGCAGAAATATTAAATTTTAATATAGAAAATTAAATTTATTTATTGTTAAAAGATATTTTTGTATATATCTCTTGTAAAAGTACAAACTACTTATTAATTTGGCAATTAAAAAGTTTTTTTATTCATACATATGAGGTATGTTTAAGTACACATATGCCATTTAATTTAAAATATATTTTTAGAGTATTTTTTAGTTGGTCATTGTAGTGCCGTGTGACTACTGACTCTAACGCGAGTGGTAGTGGGTTCGATTTTAATTATTTAATCATTTTCTTTTCTTTAGGTTAGACAAAGCGTGGCGTTGCGTACATTCTAAGTTAGGTTCTCTGACTACATCGCTGAGGATGACTGAAAAAAAAAAACTAAAAATTTTATGTAAAATTTCAACATAAATATTAAGTACGTTGAAAAATTATTTCGTTATTTTGCAAACATTCTATGTTTTCATTCTGAGAGCAGCTACTTTATTAATTACTTCGTAGAATAGTCCTAGAACTAAAAAAAAAAGTGACCCTAAATATTTTTTAAGTCACTCAGCATGCCTGTATATTTTTCTTCCATTTAAACTTATATCGTAACAATTTTTTTCTTGAAAAAAATTATATTCTTAAATAAAATATATCTAATAAAGAGGTGCTTCATTAACACAATTACTAACTTTAACAAATGGACCTTGCCTTAAAAAAAATAATCTTGCTTTAGAAAGAATTTTTAGAATATTTAGCTACCGGGTTTAAATTAAAGGTTTTAATTTCTAGAAAGAATTCTATTCGCTTTCAAATGAAGGTTAGCTTATTTAAATAGATTTTTTTTTATGTACTTTTTATAGTCATTTCACCAATAGTACAATTTAATAATGTAAGTTAAAAACT
>JAKGSA010000533.1:51860-73381 GCA_033558755.1 Philaethria dido
TAATTGACTTTTTTGCTTGACTTTGCAAATTTCGGTATTTATTTATGGTTCTGAGAAATAAAAGCAAAAAGAAAGTACTTTAACGTTTCTTCCGCATAATGACGAAGAGAAAACCTAGTGTTCAGTCACTTTCAACTCGAATTTGGCGAGCGGTGTGCAAAGTGGCGAATTTAACGTCGCGTTTTGCAAAGCGGTGAAATTAAATAATTTAAATATGATCGTGCCCTCGAGTGAAAGGAATTTACAACTAAAGACAAACGTTGCCTAAAGTCAAATGCTGTCCCACTACACCACGATAGCATGATATAATTTTTTTTATTTTGTATTATTAAGTCATATAAAATAAAAAAAATATCGTAATGTAAGCGTTACGATCTATGGAACGTAAATAACTTAAAATAAAACAAATAATAGGCACTTAAATATTTCAGATTATAATAAAAGTGTATACTTTTATATGTAGTATGTATATACTACTGTGTTCTGTGTGGGTGTGTACTGTGTGGGTGTGTACTGTGTGTGTGGGTTCGATTCCCACTCCAGAAAATGAAATGTTTCTTTTCCTGGGTTTGGTAACAAGGGCAAAGCACGGCGTTGAGTTCCGCCACTCAGCACGCAATGCCTGAATTCGGCGGAAAATGGGGAACGGAGTGTCTTAACACTAGGTTCTGCCTCTGCCTACCCTGCTATAGGCTGCTATGCGGGATATAACGTGAAGTTTTGTATGTTTATATGTATGTACATACTACTGTGAATAAATCTTAAATGTTTTTCTAACTTCCGGAACATAAAGAAAAATATGATCCACAAAGTCAGGAAAAGGTACTAGTATATTATAAGCACATTATAAATTTACATACTTCTCGATCCTTCCTTTCAGCCTTCAAGCAGAGTATTACAAATACTTGAATCATAAAAATAACATTACTCGTATAGCTCCCGAAGTGTGAAAAACGGAGTTGTTTTATCGAATATTCATCCACGGAAAACCTTTTATGCGAGGTTTTCGAATCCATAGTCCTTGACATTTGTGATTATATTACTTTTGTATTACACGTTGAATATTCAACAATTATGGCTTATGTTATTCTATAAGGTAGCTAGGTTATTTGGTAACAAGGCAAAGCGCGGCGTTGAGTTCCGCCACTCAGCACGCAATGCCTCAATGAGGCGGAAAGTGAGGAACGGAGTGTCTTAACACTAAGTTCCCTCTGCCTATCCTGCTATATGCGGGATACAGCGTGAAGCTATATATGTATGTATGTTATTCTATAAGTATTACCAAATTTATTTTGTTGCTATGAATATAAATATATTGGTATTCATATTATTTTGAATATAAAATAAGAGCTAGTCAGACATTCTCTAAGGCTTAGTGGCAGTTCTCTTTACTTATCACTATTCTAAATATTTTTTAGATGACGGAACTCAACTCTGTAATCATATAGTGTCAGTATCTCGCTTACTAACTTAACACTGTAATGATACTATTTCAAAGGCGATATAATAACTGCTGAGCATATGATTATAATAAAAGATGCCATTTGTAGGATTTGTAAGAAAGCCACAAGATCCAATAACTATCTTAGAATTATAAGTTATACGCTTAATTCTGGATAGCAGGGTAAAACGTAAACGTAGATAAGGTGAAAAAACCTAGTGTCAGGATATTCCGTCCTCAGCTCTTCATCTAAATTCGAGAACACACCAAAACGAAGAAAATAAAATAATTTGTATATAATCAAGTGGGAATCGAACTTAAAACCATCATTTTTGTAGTCAAAAGTGGGACGGCCACTGCGCCAAGATGACCTCAACAATACAAAAAAACATATAGAACCAACTATGAGTAGCAAACATAAATAATAAGTACCACAATAATAAAAATTGTTAAAACATGCAAGCAACTCTTTGGTTAAATATAGAAGCACCAACAAGTGCTCGTTTAGAATCGTTTGGCCTACAAAAACTATTTATACCATTCTGGCATTTTGTAATACTTCAAATGATTTCACGCGATTTCTGTAATTATAAGGCAGCATTTATATGGTTACTTAATTCAATTGTAAATAAATCAAACGTCTAATATTAAGGTCACTGTAGTGGCGCAATTAGTGTATATCTCATTTAAGGTAATGGTAGTACGTTTGAATCTAGTTTAAGCTTAGGATAAAGTTGATTTTTTAAAGGTGTTTCTCAGATGTTATTGAAAAAAGTAAGATTCCGCTAGCAACTATTATACTTTATTTACATAAGTAGGCAGAAAGTAGAGAATAATTTAATTTAGCATTCTCTCTTCTACTATATGAGATATGCATAATAAAAAAAAATACAAAAAGTTAAATATACAGAAATTATATTACAGAATGAGCTTAGCTTATTTTAATCCGCGGCCCTTGCTTATCCAAGGGTAAATTCTGCAACGTTCGATTTTCACACCTTTCTAATTTGTTCTAAGTTAGTTTAAAATACGTGAAACAAAAACTTTGGACCCCTTTTTACAAAAATTACGCGGATGGAAGAGCATGAAACTTGACACACTTATAGTTTATATAACGAAGGAACGCGGCATGATAATATCTTTTTAAGATAACGTACTAAAAATATTAATTAATAAAATAAATGTTACACACACGAGCATGGTTTGACATCCATGTTTATACAAGTGACATATGGTACGTTGCTAGGCAACGTGTTGTTAAGGCGTCAACGGGGACATTAGATATAATAATGGATTAAATTAACAAAGAGTGATAAAAAATTAAAGCTCAACAGGATTCGAACCCGCGGCTATAATATATGTCCTTTCTAACTTGTTCTAAGTTACTTTAAAAATATTATTATCATAATGCAATAAGTTAGCAAAGCGTGAGTTATAGAAAAGGGGTCGAGGATTCATTCGTTCTAATGACTCGTGATCGATCAGATGTCGGCCTCTGTCTGTGATTCAGGAGTATTTAACTAATTCCTTTCAGTTCAACGAAGAAGCCGGCTCATATGTATTGCATTTTTTGATTCTATATGCTTAATTGCAGTCTGCTGCAGATTTTGCTTTCCTTGTTTATTGTTATTAAACAATTTTTAAATGTATTATGCATGCAATTTACATATACTCGTATATACAATATACTACACATTCTCTATATTTTAAGAAAAAAAAAAAAACTAATATTCAATACTAATCTAAGATTTTCTAATTATTAATTACTAAATATTTTAATCATTAAGTAATATTAAAGTCAAATAATTATAAAAATTATATCGCTAAACTATCATATATTGTAAATTGAAGCGTAGTGGGTATAAACTCTATTTGGCTTACCGCTAAACCTATTAGACCTCGCTGAAACAAGATTAATGGTGCGCTAAAGGAAACAAGATTTATTTTGTACGTACTTCCATACACTTGACGCTGCCAACTTATGCTTTTCATACCCATGTCAGATTTGATTTAAGGAAAATTAGTCGCTTATAATGTTTTTGATTTAAATATTTAAAAAAACTTAATAAAGTGAATAAAAGGTCATTGAACTAATACAAAAATACAAAGAAACAATTTTATGTATTGTTAGATCAAAATCAATATTATAATAAAATTTAAGAATCAAATTTCATTATTTTGCTCTGGTAACAAAACAAAGCGGGACGATGAGTTCCGCCACTCATCATGAAATGCTTCAATTCGGTGGAAAGTGGGGAACGGAAATTTTTAGAGAACGGAGTGTCTTATCACTAGGTTCTCAGATTCTATCTGATCTCTAAACTGCTATGTGCGGGATACAGCATGAAGCCTACCATTGGTTTAAATATAAATAAAGTTATTTTTTTTTGGTTTTACACTGTATCCCGCATATAGCAGGGTAGGCAGAGGGAGAACCTAGTGTTAAGACACTCCTTTCCCCACTTTTCGCCGAATTGAGGCATTGCGTGTTGAGTGGCGGAACTCAACGCCGCGCTTTGCCTTGTTACCTAACCTAGAAAACGAAAATACTAAACTTTTACATTTCCTGGAGTGGGAATCGAATCCAGAACCTGTCGCATTTACGCACGCTTGTGCCTCTGCGCCACGACAGGCATTGAAAGTAAAGTTATAAACAGTTAAATAATTTTATATAATATATAGATTTAATTAGTATGGAGGAAAATAATAATATTTTGTATATAAATATTGATATAAGCAAGCTATAGTTTAGCAATGACGAGTTCCAATCAGAGCAGAATGGATTAAATCGTAGTCTCTTTTCTTATTAGTTGAACGTGATGTCACTTCGGAATTGTGTTTGTAAAGGCTCGTCTGGGATTGAGAAAGATTGACCTAGCAACTTATTAAGTAAACTATAAGACAAAGTATAAATCTATCTTGACAGTAAGTTTAAAGTAATTAACATGTATCTACATTTTGGCGCAGTGGAACAGGTCAGACTTTACATGTAACGGTTATATGTTCGATTCTAATTTCATGGACTGTTATTGAAAACTGGCACAAAATGCGCAGCGTCACAAAATTGAGTGAAAATAGTGAATGGATTAATGATGCGCTAAAGGAAATAAGGTGTATTTTATACTGCGTGACTGTAAATGCGACAGGTTGTGGGTTCGATTCCCACTCCAGGAAATACAAATAATAAATAATAATATTTAATATTTTAATTTCCTCGCTCTAGTAACGAGACAAAGCGCGGCGTTTAGTTGTGCCACTCAGAACGCGACGCATCAATTCGGCGAAAAGTGGCGAATGGAATTTTGTAATAGAGCGGAGTGTCTGACCACCAGGTTTTAGGGTTGTCTCTGCCTACCCTGCTATGTGCGGTATACAGCGTGAAGCTAAAAAAATATACTAACAATCAAGCAGGAAGTCTAAATAATTACCCTAATTGTAATCAGAGGATTTGATGATGAACGAAATACTATTAAAAGCTTTGTGGTTACAACGAAAATTTAAATTACTGTACACAATTCGCTACTTTAAAGTAATACCGCTAAGTTTCATATTGTTAATAGTATCACTAATTATTTCTAAGAAATTAAATGTCTATACAATGGAGCCATTTTAATGAATTGAAGGTCATTCCGGCGCAATGGAGCAGCGTCTTTAGGCGTGGTTGGTTGTGGGTTCCATTTCTACTCGAGGGAATATTTTTTTTTATTTTTATGTTTTACTGCTCTGGTAGAAAAAAGTGTGGCTTGACACGATATGCCTCAAATTTACTTACGTTACGTGGCAAACGGAGAGACACCAGGTTTTCTCTATCTACCTTGCTATGCGGGTTGTGTCTTTACAATTTTATTAATTATGATTATCTATATATATGTTATATTAAATATAATTATTGAAGTAAAAAGAACACTGTATATACCTATTTACGATTCCAATTAATGCCACTCAGCAGCATGCATACAGAACCTATTTCGATTATTGATCCAATTGAATTGCAATGTACGGCAGTAAAGGCCTTTAATAATTATATGTACATCATTGAATTCAAAGCCGTACCTTTATTACATATTCGTATCTAAGAATTAAAGTTTATATGAAATATTGTTTAAATAGTAAGCGTCTTTTAACCGACTTCCAAAAAGGAAGAGGTACTCAATTAAACTGTTTTTTTTATGTGTGTTACCGCATAAGTTTTAACTGGGTGGACCGATTTTGATGATTCTTTTTTTATATAATAGTTAGTGTTTTCCATTGGTCCTATTAAAATATAAGCTAAGACCGGATTAATAGTTTTTGCGTTTTTCGTAATAATTTCACTTTTTAATGCATTTTATTTGATTTCGGTTTTCTTTTTTTGTTAAAACTTTAAGATATTTTTATGCTTCATTTCGCTTTCCTTATATATTTGGGATCCATCACTATTAAGAATTGACATACAAAACATGATATTCAGAGAACCCATCTTATTATTTAGGTAAAACTCCATAAATTTCATATATACACAAATTCTGTTTTTATTTGACTTTATTGTCAACACAACGATTTCTGCTGTGGACTTTGGCTTCCATAAAAATTGACCCCTACCCTTTGTACAGGTGAAAGAAATAAAACACTTTGTAAATGGACAATACAAAACGGTATTCCATAAAATGTTATGTCTCTTTATATTTGTTTCTATTACGTTGATGAATTTTCGTAAACATTTTGTTGTGTGATTGCTATCGGGAGAACCGAAAATTATCCTGATTGACTGATACGTCTAATTTAGGTATTGCTATATAAATTAATTAAAATTAATGCATCTGAGAGTATAGTAACGCCAAACGAGTTTTATGGACACATACACAAATGTAATAACTAGAGACCCTGTTTAAATTTGCCTTAGCAATAGCGGATATGTCATTTTACATAAAAGTGAATGTCAAATCAATAGTAGTGTATGTAATATTTATCTATACATAAATACGTGAATCAAAAACTTAGTTTTATCCCAGTAGTTTGGTGGTAGGAGGTTTGTCCTCCGTCTGGCTCGCGATCACTATCATGTCAAAGACGAACCGCCAAATATCTTATGAAGTGTTCCGGTTCAATGACATGTAAGCCAGGTTTTCCACTTTCCCACCCATCCTTTCCTCAAAATGTGGTGGTTCCGACAGCGGACCGCTGCATTGTCCTCCCTTTCCATCTGTATCCTCTGGGTTGGCAACGCATCTCTGGTGTTGTAGATGTTCATGGGCGAGGGCACTTACCATCAGGTGGTCCTTCTGCTCGTTTGCGATCCATTATCCATAAAAAAAAAGTTACCTTTTTACGAAAATTATGCGGACGGAGGAGCATGAAACTTGGCACACTTATAGTTTATATAGAGGAGTGTAGAATAGAGAGGTAATATTTTTTTAAAATAATGCATAAAAAGTATATTAAATTAATATAATAAATGCTACAACTACTAAGCTACGCTACACCGCAACACTACCATGGTTTGACATCCATGTTTATACAAAGTGACATATATATTACTAAAGTAAAACGTGTCAACGGTGACAGTAGTTTTATTAATTTGATATATTTTAAGTACTACATTATTATAAATAACGTATTCTGCACTTCTTCTCTTAAAGTAAAAAAATAAACTTTTACTGTTCCAAATTTCATATCCTTCCGTCACATATTAATAAAATGATAATATTCTTTGACACATTTACAACAAAAATAAGTATCTAAAAATAATTGTAAGAGGCGACATTATCACTAAAACAGTGATCTCTTCCAGGCAGCCTTAAGAAATAGAAATGTGAAAGAAAATGGTTGGGAGTGCTTTTTTCTTTATTTTTTATAACTTATTAGGTAAAGAAATATATGGTATAGAACCACATTCCTAGATTATAGATAAGAAATACTAATCATTATATTTAATTTATTTTATGTACATATATAATATTATTAATTCGTTTCTTATAACAAATGATGTATTGTTATTGGCTAAAGCGCTTGAACGGTTTCAAAGAAACGTGAATTCAAATTTTATTAAGTTCATTTCTGCAAGAATTTTTTTTTTAATTTGCTAATACCACATCAAAATTTTTAACGTCAAACCAAAAATTTGTTATAAATAATAATAAATATTAAAATTTCAGTGAAATGCAAAACCAAAAATTTAGAAAACGATAAAGAAATCCATACAAAAAAAACACATCAAGATTTAGATAGTAAAATTGATAATAAGGAATCATTAAAAAAATTGCAGAAGTGGTGATCTTTATGTTATTGGAAGAATATGGATAGATATTTTAAAAACAGGATTAATTGGTTCCAAACTTAATTTATTTCCCATAGTAAGTCCTGCAGCCTCTTTAAAAGAGTTACTGCATTGGCGTCAGGTGGCAACCGGCCGTCATATTAAGAGCCAAAACATATTCTCCTTACACGAAAGCACAATACTATGAAACCGAGTAAAAATACTAGGGCGTACTCCTCATGCGACGCGAATCCCAATTGCCTGAACCGACAACCCAAGATCGCACGTCTTGGCGCAGAAAAGTAAGGAGACCCTACCCTAAATAATGGGATAAGAGCTACAAGAAGAAGAAGAAGAAGAAATAACATATCAAATTCTTAAGACATAACATTAATTAATTTTATTCTTTTCTCTCACTCATTTTTTTTTATTTTTTTTAAACATTATTAATAAAGCCATATATTAGAAAAAAATAAACTTAAGGGCACCCAAAACGTATGTTATTTTCTTTTTTTATATATTATATTTAAAAAAAATCTTCAATATGTATAATTCTACCATACTATAGTAAAATTTCCATATTAAAAAAAAGTATCAATACACGTAAAAATTTGTGTCGATAAACTATGAACTGTTATTATGTTATTTAGGTGACCTATCACGTGACCGTCTGCGGTAATAAGGAGGTACTGGTAAATGTAAAGCATGACATTTCATTCATAAACATCGAGCTAGTGGGATTCTAAGGTCATATAAATATTGAAAGGTTAACTTTTTACCAATTATTTTCATACAACTCAACATAATTACTATGACATTTTATCTTATAAGATGACCTATTTAGTGCCTTGAATCCATTACTTCCGCCCACTTATATACAGTTAGGTTTCGCTTTAGAAATATGGTATATAATTTTAATTAAATTTATTTATTATTTTTAACCGACTTTAAAAGAAGAGGAGGTCTTTAATTCTACTATATTTTTTTATGTATGTTACCGTATAAGTTTTTACTGGGTGAACCAATTTTGATAGATCTTTTTGTATTTGATAGCTAGTGCTTCTGATATGGTCATATTTAAATGAATTCAACATCTAACGAATAGTTTCTGAGCTATTCGTAAAAAAACATTTTTTAGTAATTATACATATATTTTTATACATATATTTTTTGAAATGGCAACTCAAATTACCCTTCTCATCCTCCGAGATCCTCATTTTTTAACAATACTCGCTTTCTATTGCCCGTACCAGATTCCTTTAATTTATGATATTGCTAGAGTTGTAATATAGACATTGCTCGAAGAATAAAATATACTTTATTTGATATCGAAAATATAAATATCAGTGAAAGAACAAATACGTGGGATAACAAAACCTTGTATTTATACAAGTTAAGTAATTACTATAGGAGGATAGAAAAGATGTAAAGGTCATAGAACGAATATTTATTGTATGTGGGAATATTGAATGAAATCCGTTAGCTTTTAATGTCCTTTTAAAATACTTTTTAGGTGAAAATTAAGGATTACCAAAATTTCATGTAGGTTTCGTCTACTATAAAGTTAAATAAAAATTATTATGATCAATTTTATACCGTCGTTTTTATATAGTCGTGGTAAAGAGGTGCAAGCGTCCGATTGTAAATGCGACTGATTGTGGGTCCGATTTTCACTTCAGGGAATAAAAATATTAAATATTTATAGTAATTAATGAATATTTAATATTTTCATTTCCTCGTTCAAGTACTAAGGTAAAACGCGGCGTTGAGTTCCGCTCAATGCTTCAATTCGACGCAAAGTAGAGAATAAAAACCTCACGAGAACGGAGTGTCTTAACACTAGGTTCCCAGGTTCCCTCTGCTTATCCTGGTATGTGCAATATACAGCGTGAAGCTAAAATAAGTAATTAGCGGAAAGTCCAATTTATGTGGCTTAAATTTAATATATACAAAATATTTAAACAGACTATTTTGTTGAAAGCTAACCAAAATGAGTTGTCTAAAATCGTTTTTCTTTTCAAAAAAAGATATTTTACTAGTAAAATTAAACGTGTATATAGTGACATACATATGAGAGTGTATGAAGCGGACACTCACATTCGACACTTTGATTACACTCGAGTCCACGCTCGCGATAACTTAATATGACAGAATTTTTTTGTGCTTTTCACAGAATTTAAATTAATTTCTTTTCTTATTGGAATAATATTCTTAAATAAATTTTTTGAAGGGAAATTGTACTGAATTCCAAGTATATAAGACATTCTTGTATATAAAGCCTGTCGTGGCGCAGAGGCACAAGCGTGCGACTGTAAACGCGACAGGTTGTGGGTTCGATTCCCACTCCAGGAAATGAAATTTTTCATTTCCTGGGTTTGGTAACAAGGCAAAGCGCGGCGTTGAGTTCCGCCACTCAACACACAATGCCTCAATTTGGCGGAAAGTGGGGAACGGAATTGTTGTAAGAGAACGGAGTGTCTTAGCACTAGGTTCTCAGGTTCCCTCTGCCTACCCTGCTATATGCGGGATACAGCGCGAAGTTAAAAAAAATGAAAGGAAAAAAAGAAGGTGTTGTATAAAATTTTAGATTATTTTATATATTTTTTTTAAAATAGTTTGAATTATATTAGACTAGGTACATACCTAAGATATCCGCAAATATTTTTTATTAATATAGTAAATTATATTCTTAAGATGCTAAGGTTTTATTGAAACTAGGTAACTTATTATGCTGCGACTCCAATAGTACACAAGTGTGACCTCAAACACAAATGGTTACTAAATGGAGTTATCATTTATAATTATCTATTTCATAAATATATTTTATGTTGGCTTTTGTAAATAGCAGGCACTCTTTTATTTAAATAAATTGCTTCATTATGTAATTACCTACGAACTAGATAATAGAATAAAAATACTTAGCATACATACTCATTTATATTGCGTCTCCCACAATCCGTTAGGATGACGATATGTCACGTTGTGAAGATTAAGAATGGCTGTATTTCTTTTTTTTCTTTAGTTTCACGCTGTATCCCACGCTTAGCAAGGTGGACAGAGGGAACCTGAGAACCTAGTGTTAAGACACTCCGTTCAATTCATATTTTCGTTCCCCACTTACCGCCGATTTAAGGCATTGTGTGCTGAGTGGCGGAACTCAACGCTGCGCTTTGCCTTGCCAGAGCGAAGAAATGAAAATATTAAATATTAAATTATTATTTTTCTTTCCTGGAGTGGGAATCGAATCCACAACCAGTCATGAGTGGTCTCTAACTTACTTATATCTTAATTCTGGCAATATCTTGTGATAGAAAATCCAGTGACTCTAGGCTATACAAAGATATATTACAAAGTTCTCGCTTTGCTGTGGTCTGTTGATTAAAGTAGCTAGCCAAAGTCTAATACGGTCTTCATTGTATGAATAATAAGGCTACCGTACTTTATTGAGTTCTAAGGAATACGTTAAGAGCCTAAACTTAGATAAAATATATTTGGGAGCTTCAAATTGTTTTTACTGAATTCAGAAAATAATCTTTGGCTTAGTATATTTAATACCTAGTGGAATTATTTGGCGAAATAGATAGCTTTTTTACTTTTTTTTAAAGATTTTTGCATCAATACGACTTATAATCATAATCATAATCATTTTATTGGTAATTTTTAAATTACAAGTCAGAACAATTTATAGTCTACTTACATTTTTAAATTTACATTTTATGGTAATAACTATTTCAAAGAAACAAAAAAAATATATAAAAAATAAATAATTACATGTAATTTTCTATGAACTCGTTATAACTATAAAACGACTTCTCGATTAGTCATTTTTTGAATTTATATTAGAAGTTGTTTAAATTTGAAGCACTCCTGATATGTTCAGGTTATATAGTATTACTGTTTCATACAATGAGTTTAGATACAAATATACAGAGAAACTTACACTTAAAAAGAAAATAATCGGATTTAAAAAAAGCATACAGTGTTTATTAAACCTTTTTCCATTCTTATAATGTCGTTAAAGTATTTCCAAAAAAATGCGCATTTGAAAATGTATTTACGCCTAATTATATAGGTGTCCCAAAATTAACGCAAGATTTGAATTAAATAGAAAATGCCATTTTAGTCTTTTAATAGCGAATGAATAATGAATATAATAGCAAATGGCGGCAAAGTCAAATCTTGCATTAATTTTGGGACACCCTTTATTATCTAATCAACCAAAAGATATGTAGTGTCAACAAATGAACACGCTTAATCTTCGCACTAACCGAATCACCGTTAGTGACTAATTCAATTTATTATGACAATAGGTACAATATGTTTGAAAGCAAAGTAGCGAAATCACTTCAATCCTAGCAGTTTAATATGCCTTAATGTATAACGTAAGGATCTTATGTATCTTTATCGTTTGCTTCAAGGAAATGAACCGTTTTATTTTATGATGAATTTAATTAATTAAGAAGCCATTGGAAGTAGTGCGATTGCCTGTAAACGTGGTTAGTCATGGGTTCGATTCCTACCCAGGGCAATGTTATATTTAAATTATTTTCTCTGGTATGACAAACCGCGGCTCGATAATTTCTACCACATAGCACATAATGTCTCGAATTCAGGCGGAAAACTGTGAAGGGAGTGTCTTGACACTAGATCCTCTTTGACTCTTCTGTTGGAATAAAGCGTGAAGCGCTTTTGGTCAATAAAAGATTAACGACATCTTTTAATATATTTTGTATGATCTTTCGTTTGTGATTAATCTGATGACAATTAATTCCACTAATTATAGTAAAATATTTTATGAAACATAAACATCCGCCTATCATTATTCATATTTGAACCCCACGTATAATTTTCAACTGCGTCATAATTTAGTAAATCAAAAGCAATTTTTTTCCTTAAATAATAGGCATCTTGAGACACACAAGATGGAACCTTCAATTCTTTCAAGAGTTTTCGAGATGCTGTCTCCGGCTTGGAAAATTTCTAATGAAACTCAACTGTTGCTCTTTTAAAAAATGTTTTTAATGATTTTTTTTAAAACTTAATTATCAGTAGCTTTTCATAATACATACATAGCTTTACGCTGTATTCCGCATATAGCAGGATAGGCAGAGGGACCTAGTGCTTAGACACTCCGTTCCCTACTTTCCGCTGAACTGAGGCATTGCGTGCTGAGTGGTGGAACTCAACGCCGCGCTTTGCCTTGTTACAAAACCCAGGAAATGAAAAATTCCATTTCCTGCGAATCGAACCCACAACCTGTCGCGTTCATACTCGCACGCTAGTACCTATGCATCACGACAGGCGTTCATAATAATGTAAGATAATTATAATGTAAGGGGGAGAGTGAGTAAAGTATACTGATAATGTTAACAAGAAGAAAGTTTTATTTCATATACTTTTTCTTTGTTTTCTTTTAATTACACATTGTATCCCACACATAACAGATAAGGCAGAGGGAATTTTAAACGTTGTCTAAAGACACTCCGATCTCTTAAGGTTTCCGATCCACAATTTCTACCGAATTGAAGCATTGCGTACTAAGTAGCGAAAGTCAACGCTGTGCTTTGCCTTGTGACTTGTAACAGCGAGGGAATAAAAACACTAAATATTAATTATTATAAATATTTAACATTTTCATCCTGGACTGGGAATCGAGCACTGTCTTTTTGTCGCACGTTTAAGCCTCTTTGCCACGACTGGCCTGATAGTTAGACTAACTGTTATATGTCTTTACAATATAAGAACGTTTATTAATAGAGACACATTGTCTAATTTAAAACTTGAACAGTTTAAAAATAACTAAATTTTTTTTTTTTTTAACTTCATGCTGTAACCCGCATATAACAGGGTAGGCAGAGGGAACCAGAGAACCTAGTGTTAAGACACTCCATTCTCTTTCAACAATTCCGTTCCCCACTTTCCGCCGAATTGAGGCATTGCGTGTTGAGGCGGAATTCAACGCCGCACTTTGCCTTGTTACCAAACTCAAGAAAAGAAAATACTAAATTTTACATTTCCTGGAGTGGGAATCGAACCCACAACCTGTCGCGTTTACAGTCGCACGCTTGTGCCTCTGCGCCACGACAGGCGTTATACGAGTATATATGTTTATAAAAAAATTGAATAGCTAGATAAATTATCTGGTCGTAGTTGAAATACTGGGATAATTCTCTTAAGTCTTAATGCACAGTAAGCACGCTTTTATACTTTGCTGCACTTACTTACCTATTATCAGATAAATTGTTCTAGAAATTTATATTGGATATGGTATTTCCGTATTACTAATAAATAATATTTGTTAGCCGGCCTCAAAAATGGAGGAGGATATCAATACGACTGATTATGGCTCCATTTTAATGCAAAAAATAAATTATATGTTTGAACATAAATTAACATAGCTTCACGCTGTATCCCGCATATAGCAGGGTAGGCAGAGGGAACCTAGTGCTAAGACACTCCGTTTCCCCACTTTCCACGGAATTGAGGCATTGCGTGCTGAGTTGCGAAACTCAGCGCCGCGCTTTGCCTTGTTACCAAACCCAGGAAATGACTAAATCCATTTCCTGGGGTGGGAATCGAACCTACAACCTGTCGCGTTTACAGTCGCACGCTTGTGCCTGTGCGCCACGACAGGCGTACATAAGGGCGTACGTATAAATTTCGTATATTTTTTATTTTTCTTTGTAAGTAATTGCTCGTATTTATTATATTTGTGCCCGCCCATTATCATGAATTTAACCAAAATTTCATTTAATTGTCCTTTAATATTGACCATTCCTAATTCCGCGGTAGAATAACGCAATTTTTGATAAAATTTACGGTACTACGAGCTTACGACATAATACAGTTATTTATTTTCTTAATTTAATCTTACAGATTGACTGGATTATTACTAAAAGGGAGTCAAATAAGAACATTAATTAATGAAGTAATACTTTTATTTAATGATTCTTTTTTTGACAGCTAGTGTTTCTGATGTACTATTTTATGTGGTAATTTTTCAGTTATTCGTAATAACGTTAGGAATTTTTTAAGGTCAGTTTTCATTTTTGTTAAAATTATAAATATGTAAGCAAAATTAATTACAATCTAACATATTGTCGCAGACAAAAAGATAAGAATAATATTGTTTACCATTTAAGCCAGAAATTTTTTTTTCAAAAGCCTCTTACATTGAAGCTGTTAAATCACACCAGAAACACATTCTATTCACCCAAACGGCCCCGAAACGATTGCAAAAATTCTAGTTGAATAAGAGTGTATCCTAAGGTACCAACTCGCAAAGGGTTACAAATGGATTTGGTAATCTGTTACATTCAAAAGCAATTCAATTTAGATAAAGCGAAAGATTTTTTTTTGTATCTCATATGCTTAATATCTTCCAAAATGTTTTCAGGCGATTTATTCCAATTTTCAGGCATATGCATGACTTACTTTTGTTGTGTTTCTTTAGGATTAATCGATATTTACGAATATATGTATAGGAGTATATCGATTATTATGAAATTGACAACTTGAACTGTCTTATATAAATATGTTATTTTTAAAATAATAAAATAAATACGAAAGTCACAGAAACAAATCAATTTCAATAAAATCCAATCATTCATCATCAATCAAATATTGTTGTTTTTCACCACATATCGCGGAAAAGTGTCACTTAGTTATCTCTAAGGTAACAAGGCAAAGCGCGGCGTTGAGTTCCGCCACTCAGCACGCAATTCCTCGATCCGGTGAAAAGGGGGGGAACGGATTTATTGAAAGAGAACAGAGTGTCTCAACACTAGGTTCTCAGGTTTCTTCTGCCTACCCTGCTAACATATATACGTGATACAGCGTAAAGCTAAAAATAATAAAAAAGAATAAAAATAAAATTTCTCTCTACCTACGTAGTGACAAGACACTTTGTACTCCACTCTCCGCCCTTATTTGAGACATTTTGTGCTAAGTGGCAGAGCTCAACGCCGTGATTTGTATTACCAGAGCGGGTAAATGAAAACACATCAGTATTATGGCTCCACTATAGTATTTAAAATATTGTATTCTAAATAATATTCGCTATAACAGATATTATATTTTCTGTTTACTTATAAATTAACAGCTTAAATAAAATAACATGAAGTGGAATGTTGACGAAAATCACCTGTGAACCATTATTGATCGCTCGTGTTCACAGTAAACTATAAATAATTCATGTCAGTCCACTCAATCGAAGGGAAGGAGAACTAAGTCAAATTATTTAACAAATAGCTATGTGTTATAGGTTAATAGTATTTAATACAAGTCAACGTTTTCTTACTAAATATACAGGTCAGAAGTTTATGGATTTTTGTAATTTGGCCATAAATGGCGGAGCTCAACGCCGCGCTATGTTCTACCAGAGCGGGGAAATTAGACAAAATATTGCACCTTTAGAATTATAGGGACGTAATAAAAAAATTATGATTTTCATTTTTTGCCACGAAACGAGCTAAGACAAGAATCTTTACCGACTTTGATTAAAACAAGAATAAACTTTAAAATATAATTAAAAAAAAAACATTCTTTCCATAAAACTTAAATGTACAAATTTGTATTAACGTTTTCCAAAAATTCATATTTTTAAGTAGGTCACTATAATTCTAGAGGTGCGATGTAATATTGTACCCCCGAGTGAAATTCGAACCCACCACTAATCGACTTTACAGTCAGATGCTCTCCCATTGTGCGACAATGGCATTAATAATAACCACCTTCAGTAAAAGGAGAATGTCAATTCGACTATATTTATTATGTGTTTTACCGCATATTTTTTTACAGGATGAGCCTGTTTTAAATCTTTTCTTATATCATAGCTAATACTTGCTGACATGGTCTCATTTGAATTTAAGACCTGTCGAGTAATTTTTAAGTTACTGATAATAATGTTACTTTATACTGCCTCAATTCGGCCGAAAGTAGGGAACGGAGTGTCTTAACACTAGGTTCTCACGTTCTTTCGTCTACCCTGCTATATACGGGATACAACGTGAAGCTAATAAGGAAATAATAATAAAAAAAGCAGTATAATTTATATGAAACCGTTTATTTTAGGTAAAATATTAATTATACACGTGGCGTTTCGTTAGGGCTTAGTTATATTTATATTATAGTATCAATTAATATAAACATTACATATGTGATGTTATATTAACTGTCAATATCGCTAAAAGAGCAGCTTTTCCAAAAACTTATTAAAAGGTCTTTCATTACTGATGAGCACAACTTACGGATTTCTCTTTTTCCTTATCTTTCAGAAGTTGGATAGAACTTTCAATAGAACTACGGAAATACATTAATATTATTTTGTTCTTTAGAATTTACTATATTAATAACTAACTTCAAAAAAGAGGAGGTTATAAAATCAACTGTATTGTTGAGTGTTACCGCATACCTTTTTTTAAACTACAGTCCCCAATGACGCGTTAGCAACGCGTTGTCTTTATCAATGTTTATATCACTTTATATAAACATGAATGTCGAACCATGGTAGTGTGTGTAACATTTATCTATATATAAATACGTGAAGCAAAAATTTTGTACCCCTTTTTACGAAAATTACGCGGACGAAGGAGCATGAAACTTGGCACACTTATAGCTTATATAGAGAAGGAGTGCAGAATGCTAACATTTTATTAAGTAATGCCTAAAAAGTATGTTAAATTAACAAAATAAATGTCACACACTACCATGGTTTGACATCCATGTTTATATAAAGTGAAATATACATTGATAAGGACAACGCGTTGTTAACGCGTCAACGGGGACACTAGTGCATTAGAATAACACATCAGCTAAAAATGATTAAGGTTGTGTGATATTTGGTCATAATATACGGATCTAGTTTTATTAACTTAGTGTACTTTTTATGCCTTAATTTAAGAAGATATTATGATTCTGCCCTCCTTCGTTATATAAACTAGTAGTAGTAAGAGTGCCAAGTGTCATGCTCCTCCGTCCGCGTATTTTTCGTAAAAAGGGATACAAAAAATTTTTGCTTCACGTATTTATATATAGATAATGGTTAGTGCTTTTGACGTGATCTCAATTAAAGTCAGTTAAGCTCTGACAAGTACATAGTTTTTGAGTTTTTCGTAATAATTGTACTTTTTAGAGCATACTTTTAAGTCAGTTTTTTTTTGTTAAAATCTTAGTTATGTTGTATAATAGGAAAGTTATTTTTTTAGCTTCACAATGTATCCCGCATATAGCAGGATCATCAGAGGGAACCTGAGAACCTACTCCATTCCCAACTTACTTAAGACACCCCATTCTCTTTCAATAATTCCGTTCCCCACTTTTCGTTAAGTAATTCTTTAATTGTTTTTTTCATATTTATAATGACAAAGTGCAATGACATAAAACGGTAAGCATAATAAAATAGCTTTAAATATAATTCATGAAAAAAATCTTAGTATAATTGATATGAAATCACACCATTTCTTGGATTACTTGCACTCTCAAGCAAAATATAGTCGAACGTGATTCGATTATATTATTACGTAATGTATCCTTTATCCCAGTATAATTACTTCGTTAGTATCATGGGGATTGTTTTATTTATTTACCATAAGTGCCAATTTATTTGCTGTAACCATTAACCTATATGTTTAAGGACATATGTTATTACCTTCACCCGTCATCGATAAGATACCTTCCTAGAGTTATCCCAAATTATGAATAAATTATATATTTAGCGAATAGGTGGCGGAACCTAACGCCGCACTTTATTTTACAGGAAAAACAAATGTATGTACAATCTTTATTTATTTTATTATTAAATTTCTTATAAAAATAATCTTTATATAGAAAGCATAGAATCGCCCTTATCGCGATGTAGCATTTAGGTCTAGGCGATTAGAATCATATGAAATTCAGTATACGTAAGCCCCAGTCTTAAATTACATTGTTTGGGTGACAGCACTAGTTTTTGTTTGTATAAAAAATCCAAAAAAAGAAATAGATATTTTTTAAATTATAATTAAAATGGTAAGATTATAATAGCATATACTATTTGAGTATTACTAATAACTCAAATAGTATATACTATTTAAATGGAACCACATCGAAATTACTAGGTACACTAGAAATAACTAAAATATAAAAAAAGAATAAATAAAAGTTCAGTAAAAGCTTTTTCTTTCTTTTTTTATGGATGACGGATGGCAAACGAGCAGAAGGACCACCTGATGGTAAGTACTACAATACTAGAGATGTTGTAGATGCGTTGCTAACCCAGAGGATACAGATGGAAGGGGAGGACAATGTAGTGGTTTCGTGGTCCACCACATTTTGAGGGAAGGATGGGTGGGAAAGGGGACATATATATTTTATATATTTAAAAAAATCTGTTAATTTGTGCTAACAAAGACATTCCTTAAAAATCCACTCTACAAAACACTTTGCGTCATAAGGATTACAATTTTTACACATATAATATTATATTAATATTGTTCTTTGCTCCAAAGTAATATAAACTTATGTTTCTTCACGTCAAAGTTCTGAACTTGCTTTTGGCTTTGTTATTAAAGTAAAAATAAAAACTTTCATATCTTTCAGAAACGTCTCGAGTGAATTGAATTACTTTAAAGTATATCGTATATTTAATTATAATAACGTTTTAAAAAGTTAGAAAATCTGTTCGCATTCTTATGAAGAAGTGACTTAGACATTTTAATAGCTTTTATCAAGTTTCCTCTCTAATACGCTTACTTTGGCTTAGCACTGAAAGGCTTGCAGCGAAATGAAATTAATATAAACTTTATGTACTTTATAATTTTTTAATTTTATCTACTTGTTTCTAGTTGACTTCATTTGAGAGAATAATTATATTTTTTGTTTGGTTGGCCTTCGAGAACACAGTATCAATGATACTGGAGGAAGGTCACGTAAAAAGCATGAGGACCCCCCCGGAGGGCATGCATGAAGGACGAGGCGAAAGAGGTATGCAGGGACCGTAGCGTTTGGCGCTCCGTTCTCTCTGACTACCCCGCTAGGGATAAAGCGTGAAGTTAAGTAAGTAAGTAAGTAAGTTATTTTTTCGTTCTAGTAAGATAGATAGAGTTCTGCCATTCAACATTTAATATCTCTATTTCGGGTCGAAAATAAAGAACGAAGTGTCTTGATACTAAATCCTCTTTGACTTTTTACTTGTTATGCGGAAAAATGTTTAAAGCAGCGTCTATATAACACACATAATTTTAAAGAATAAAAAACCCGACTGAACAAATTCTTCAAATTTAGGAAGTAAGCTAGTTATGTGTTATATATTTGAAATTTGCTAATTAAGTACCTTCATTTGACACCCCACACGGTACCCATCAACGTTTTTTTTTTGTTTTTATTCATGACGTAATTACCTCTAGAGGGCGCTATTTTGAAATAAGAGTGACGTCGCATATCTTAAAACACTTGGAGTATCAATACCTATCTAAAGTCAATATAATTTATAAACTCAAGAACAGTAATTATTCTGCTCTTCTAGCCTTTGCGCTTATTAGCGTTCTAAACCATATTACTCGAGATATCGTCTACGATAGAAGGGTTTTCCTTAGAAAATATGCACTAATAATAAAATAATAACGCCCAGCTATGAACACATGAATGAAGTTTATAGTCCTATAATAATTTAATGGTCCCCTTTGTCTAGTCTTTTATGATCCAATTTATTTCTTTTCACCAGCACGTATATAGAATACTTAGTTAGGCGTTAGGATTATATTAAGATAATCATATATTTCTCAATCTAAATTTTCTAACATCAATCGCTCTGGTAACAAGGCAAAGTACGGCGTTGAATTCCGTCACGCAGCACGCAATGCTTTAATTCGGCGGAAAGTGGGGAACCGAAATGTTAAAAGAGAAAGGAGTGTCTTAGCACTAGTTCTCTGGTTCCCTTTGCCTACTCTACTATTTGCGGGATACAGCGTGAAGCTAAATTGACATATTTTCAATTAAATTTATTTAATATTAATAGAATTAATATACTACTTAATAATTTACTTAATTTTAACGTAAGACTAAAATAAAACTGAATTTCGTTACTTCCCAACACTCTCTACGACATACATCATACGCAAATATGAAGCAAATAATTGGTAATATCATCTCATTTACATAAAAATATTTTATATACATTTACAATATACATTTGTCACTTCAAATATTTAAAATAATTTGATTTTACAAATATATCAATACAAAATATATCTCAAAAGTTAGTATTCGCTCACTAGTGTCTATAATACGATGGAAGCATTCAGCCTTAAGACTTATTCTACCATGTGTGCAGAGTCTGATATGCGAGAACATGTTAAATGAACTGTGCGTTTTATACTCTACGATAGTCAAGTGAGTACGTGATACAAATATTTACTGTTTATGCAATATACGGCAAATATGGCGATGGGAACGTAAAAATAGCACAAAACACTAAATTAATAGATAAAAGATATTAAATAAATAGTAGAAAATAAAATATACATATATTTTATATATAAGTACGATTTTAATAAAAACAAAGAAAACCGAGAAAGTTACATCATTACGAATAACTCAAAAACTACTCTTCATCATCAGATCTTCACTAAATTTAAATTGAAACTACATACGAAGCACTGGCTAATATATAAAAAGAATCATTAAAATTGGCGCACCAAGTAAAACTTTATGCGGTAAGATAGACAAAAAATACAGTAAAATTGAGAACCTCATCTTTTTTATGAAGTTGGTTAAATAGAACTTGTAAATGAAATGTTTTATAATATTCAAATTACTCTCATTATGTCTTAAAAGCAAACAACAATAAAATTCAGAGCTATTTTATTG
>JAKGSA010000533.1:73751-168766 GCA_033558755.1 Philaethria dido
TAATTACCAAAGTAAAACTAAAGAGAATTTTTAATTTTTCTTTACTTAAATGTCTTAAATTATAAAGTTTTATGTAGAAAAATGTAACATTCGATTCCATAACATTTGTAGTGACAATTTTTGATACAGTTCATTTCACAGCTACCCTACAATATATGTGATATTTTTAAAACATATTTATATAAGAGTTATTGTGATATAAATAAATCGAGATATAATATATTTATGATAAGCCATATATTTATAACAGTTACACGGTGTTACATATAAATACGCGCACTACCTGCACCTGTCACCCTTCAGGCATTTTAAAAGCTTTCCATAGCAATATTATTTGAATAACAAATTGTATTGAATGGCAAAATACGTAGAGAGACGTCATCGTTGCAACATCTATGACTATGGAGCTATATGACTAGGTTATGGGTTCTGTTCTCACTCGGTAAATAATAATTTTGAAATAAATTTATAATAATTAAAATTTAGTATTTCCATTTTCTTGCTCTGGTAAGAAGGCAAAGCGCGGCGTTGAGTTCCGCCATTAAGCACGCCTCAATTCAGCGGAAAATGGGGAACGGAAATGTTAAAAGAGAACAGAGTGTTTTAACACTTGGTTGTTCCTTCTGCCTACACTGCCTTTTCCGGGATACAGCGTAAAGCTAAAAAGAAAAAGAAATAGATTTTATTACCCTACATTGGTATAAAAAATATTGGTGTCGAGATTTTCACTCAATACCAGTCCTAAAATTACAAGAAAAGTGGAGAACGGAGAGTTTAACACTAGAACCTAATGTCTCGGCATATCCTGTCATAGGTAGAAGATACTTCAAGCTAAAAATAAACAATATATATAAAGATGTACCGATACATTACTAGATTGTGGTAATATTTATAGTCTATATCCGGAGGAACCGGGGTAAAAAGTAATTTCCGTTCGGAAGGCTGGATCTGAAATCTCCTCAATTGGTATAAACGATTTGATCGTTGAAAGGTTAAAAGCTGACAGTTTTGCATTTATAATAAAAAAACAAGCACCCATTTTATACTCCTTTTGATGTTTTCCGAGGAAATATATGTTTAAATTGACAAATTCAATATTAAAAATATCAAAACTTAAAATTTTAATAATCGGTATATTCTGTTCTCTACTTCATTTTACTCAAATGATTACATTATATCCAAACTTTCTTCCATCAATAAAACCTTACCAAACAAAATGATTGGATTTACATAAATCTTCCTAAAGAGTCATAAATAATTTACGATTATGCAAATATATTTTAAAATTTTAAGCCAAATTTTAATTTTTTGATTAGAAAGTATAATTATCTTTCTTTTAAAAGAAATCTTTATTTAAACATTTGATGCTCGTTGTGACTTCAAAAGAAATTGTTGCTTAAGTAGTATTATTCGTGTGAGAATAAATTAGTGTAATCGAGCTTTATTTTCTTTTAGAAATGCATTATTGCATGTTAAAATTATTATTTTTCTAAGAAACGTGCGAGAATATGTTATTTTATGTTACTCAAAGGTGTAAAATTGTTGACATCAAAGAGTTTTTACAGAAAATTTGACCATGGTAGTATTTTCATATCAGTGATTCAATAGTAATTCCAAAAATTATTTGTACTACATAAATTTTAATTACAAACATCAAAAGAAAAAATAAACAGCAAAAGTTTACAAAAAATATATTTTAACTAATATTTTTACAATCCTTGGAAAAATATCTTGAGTTGTACAAAACTGTGATTTGTATTTAATAAAAATGATAAGCTTCATACTATCTATATTACATAAGCTTACAGAACAATATGAAAAAATAATTAATTGATTTACCCATTTTCCTAATCCAGCAAAGCACATATGTTAATTAGGCTGGGCAGGTAATAGAAATACCTTTTTGTACCAATACGAACGTAGCTGAGAGTAAACCAACAACCTTGACGTGCGTTCTTACACGCATTTTCCACTGCTTGACGTTGCGACGTTATCGGTTTTCTCACTACACTTTCGTACATACAAGTATTACTAAAATTTTATATTGGCTTACAGAAACAAAAAAAAAACTGTTAACTGTGTATAAGAGTTGTAACATATCTGGTTACGAATGATACTTGCAGGTTAAAGTCCCATTTGTGGAATGTTTAGCCAGCATTGTCTTTTTTTTTCTATATTAAATATATAAGGGACTCTGGATTGGACAATGATAGGCCTTTCTATTAAGTCTTGTAAGAGAAAGGTGGGGAATACGTGAGCGAATAGTGGGGAGTAAAGTATTAAGGAGTTACATAGCATCACGCTGTATCCCGCATATAGCAGGGTAGGCAGAGGGAACCTAGTGCTAAAACACTCCGTTCCCCACTTTCCGCCCAACTGAGGCATTGCATGCTGAGTGGCGGAACTCAACGCCGCGCTTTCCCTTGTTACCAAACCCAGGAAATAAAAAAATCCATTTCCTGGAGTGGGAATCGAACCCATAACCTGTCGCGTTTACACTCGCACGCTTATGCCTCTACGCCACGATAGGCGAACAAGGAGTTGTCTTATCGTTACCTGCTAAATGTATGAAAGTAGAAAAAATAATGTAACTTTTTGTGCACATATGATCTGATCATTGTACTTGGATTAATTTATAGATTGTATCATTAAAAACATTGTGCAAATGGGAATTAAGTTTTAAATAAAAAATATACTTCGCCGATAAAACAACTAAAATAAATGCGTGCCAAGTTCAATAGATATTCCTGAAATTTATTTCTAAGTAAATAAATAAATTAAAGCAAAAGGCTAGGTTAGTTAGTTCGTCAGAAGTCGAATTTGACTGGACAAGTGGGCGCGTATCTATTTACAGTTTTGGTTAACCTAAAATTTGATATTTATTAATTCGTATCGTATATACCATTTGATATCTATTTTTAATTCGATTAATAGTAACTTCATTGAATATATTTCAATAGGAATATGATATGAAGCGTATCCGTTGATTTCATATGAAAATTTTAACTTTAAAATCGCATACATATTCCAAATTAATTTTTGCTTTTGCGATATATTTTAGCATATTTAATTAATAAATGTATTGGTATAAAGTTTTATAAATACGTGACCTAGAAATTTGTAAAACAATATGTGTTATATGTATAGGTGAAATTTTAATTGAAATGAACGCAAAGCTACAGAAAAGTTATTACTTATAATAAAATATTTTGATACGTTGTAGTAAAAATTATATACTTTGTAAAATATTATTTTACTTTGCCTAACTTATATTATTTATTTCATTTTTTTTTTAATATTTCCATATTGATTGTTAAAATGAAAGTTATATTCTTGACAGGCAGAATTAATCATTAAGTTTATTGTTAACTAATTTCTGGACATTGTGTCTTGGCGTAGAAAAAGCATTGCCTTAAGTCCGTATTCATCAAGTTCTTTCTACTAGACCCTAATTATACCACAATATTGTCTGTTATAATAATTATTACAGATACCTGCCTACCTACCTAACTTCACGCTTTATCCCTAGCGGGGTAGTCAGAGAGAACGGAACACCAAACGCTACGGTCCCTGTATATCTCTTTTGCCTCGTCCACAGTCATTATTACAGATAATTGTTAATATTGATTGATGAAGCTAAAAGTTAAAGAAAAACATACATCTATTCTAAAAACATTAAAATGAACAATAAATTCTAATGTATTATGAGTGCTATTGTCATAAAACTCAAGTAATCGCCTACTATAATAAACCATTTCCTATTAATTTGAGGAATTTTAGTAGGTACATTTTACGGTACATCTTAACGGGCAAGATTTACGATACTAATAATCCTTTGAAGATCGTTTATTTATTTAACGATTGTAACAGAGCTGGCTGTAATTAGCGATTTTATTTAATTGCTTGCCACAATAAACTTTGTCTTTGTAAAATCTATGTTAGTGAGTCTGTAATTAAGTGATTGTATTTGTATGAAAAACATCTCTAGAGAAGTTATTTTGTGTTATTTTGATGAAAGCGTCTCACTGTTCATGCCATTGTAGATCTGTTTGTTCCTCAGGAAAACATTTATTCCTATCTATTTTTTTTCATTTAATTTAATAATAACTATAAAAACTCTTTATTGCAACAAATAACAAAAAATAAAAATTGCTAGAAGTTCTAGTTGTATATTTACAATATTTTGCTTAAAAATTTGCATTCGTAGGCAGATTTGATAGCAATATAAAAGACCTGATGACCTTGGCAAAATTACCACGAGAATGAGAAAATGACGATAGGAAGAACATTTTAAGTGTGTTTCTTTTTTAATTTAATTTGTTTTAATATATATGTCATATGTTATATTTTTCACTTTGCTTGTGTCGTGTGTTATCTTCTGCACTTTTTCGTTTTGCGAGTCGTCATAAAAATGTGTTAAGTAGCTTCGCTTCGTTTCACTCTTCACTTTCCTGATTTTGATTAATGATTTCCATGTTGTTTTATCATCAAAGAAATATTACTTTTGTACCTATCATCTAAAAATCAGAATGTTTGAATAGATTGTTCAGTTCGATTACAATAATATTATTATAAAATGTTTTCATTGTATCTATTATAAAGATATAACGTGTTCGGTAAAGGCGTAAGTTTTGTAAAGAATAGTACAATGTTTTGGCAGATGTTACATGAATAAGCTGTTTTGGTATTTTAAACTGTACTGGAAGCTGAATGTGTTTAATATTCTCGTAGCTGAGTTGCAAGTGCTTCGTGTGCAAAATACTATGATTATAATATTTTCTTCTCTTGCCTCTTCTCTTTTTTTATTTCGCGGCGTTGAGTTCCGCCACTCAGTACGCAATGCCTCAATTCGGCGGAAAGTGGGGAATGGAGTGACTTAACACTATGTTCTCTCTGCCTACCCTGCTATACAGCATGCGGGATACAGCGTGAAGCTAAAAAAAAATAATAATAATAATATTTTCTCAACTTTCACACACATTTTATATTCATGTCTACAAATCATATGTTTATTGATTGTTACCTAAACTTCACTTTTCTTCAGTTTCACGTTTTTTTCTGCTTAGCGGTGATTTTTTTTCACCTCTATGTAAATTGAGTATTTATCTTTATTTTTATCATTATTTGCCATTGCTTTTATTATATAATCTTGTTTTGTTTCTAAATATATCCTATACTTCATTATTTGTGCCTTATGTAAATTTTGCTGTATTTGTAAGCCCTTTTCCCCCTTCTTCATTTGGTAAGTATAAACTCTCTACATCTGCTTTCTACTGTTGTGTTTCCCTCATAGCTAATAATTTTGTAGTTTTATATATTCCTGTCTATGTGTAGATAGGAATATGATTTACATGATTATTGATTTGATATTATGAACTTAAGCTTCATTTCTTTTCAGTTTTACGCTTTTTTCCACTTATTGGAGTTATCAGAGAGAACATAGAGTCAAGACACTCTACTTTCCGCCTCAATTCGACACATTGCGCATTAAGTGGCTTTGTCTTGCCAGACCAGAGAAATGGAAATAACTTTAAATATAATCGAACTCACAACCATTCGCGTTTACATTACATATCATTACATATCAGACATAGTCCCATAGCAATTACAAGAACTAAACTATCTTAGGAAACTGGACACTGACTGGACTCGATGTTTAATTAAATTAAATAAAAAAAAAATATTCAATATTTAAATACAGATTATACAGATCACATGTCTATGATTCTTTCTTTCTTTTAAATTTCGATGTTAAGAAAAATCTTTCATAAAAACTATTTCTGCTTCAAAAAGTACAAAAAAAAACTACATTTATAGTAATAACTTCGTCCTTTGAAATATCGATATGGAGCGTTCCTTGATTTACATTTCAATTATTACCAATAATGTCACTATTGAAGGCTGAAAAGAAACTATACGGAAAAGGAATGTGATTTGCATGAGAATTTTCTATGTGAAATTTTCTAGCATTGTTATAGTTTCTTTTAGTTTAATATCTTTTTGTACGAAGCCTTTGTTATTTTGCTTATAATACTGGTATTATAAATGTGAATGTATGTTTGTTTGTTATGCTTTTACGCCAAAACTACTCAACTGATTAGCATGATGCTTTGTACACATATTCTTAGAGGTATTAAAAAGGACATGATATTTTTCTAAAAAAATATATATTTGCAGACTTGACTGTTGGTACTTCAAAGATTACGTAAGTAAAAAGATAAAATTAAAACTGAATGCTGATATTGTAGCTTCGATAATATAATAATTATGTTATATAGTAAAACCTTTATCGGATCGTTTAGAAATATCGTTATCGTCGGTCGTTTTGTAGGAATATAAGTACGAAATATATGAATGTCGTAGATTATGCAAAGTACAAATAAAACAAAAATCAGCTTCACGCTTTATTCGTATAGTAGCCAGAGAGAACCTGAATTCGAGATTGAAGAGAATTCGGAACTCTATGTCACGCTTTTTCTTACCAGAGCGGAAAAATGACCATAATCGTGATGCGTTTTGAGTCACGCACTGTCTCATTGCGTCACGATGACCTTTATGATGATTAAAATTTCTATCATATATTCTTTCAAATAAAGATACAAAATGTAGGGTGTATCTACACAAACGTAGGGAGCTACTATTTCATTGAATACTTTTAATTTATTATATGGGCACAAGCGTGCGACTGTAAACGCGATAGGTTGTGGGTTCGACTCACATTCCGGGAAAACTTTTTCATGAAAAAGTAAACTTTTTCATTTCCCTTTTTTATTTTCATTTCCTGGGTTTGGTAACAAGGCAAAGCACGGCGTTGAATTCCGCTATTCAGCACGTAATTCCTCAATTCGGCGGAAAGAGGGGAACGGAGTGTCTTAACACTAGGTTCTCAAGTTTCCTCTGCCTACCCTGCTATATGCGGAATACAAGAAAACATAATTATTAACACTTTATTTATCCTACATAACATAGAATACAGTTTAAAGTAAATCTTAATAATTTTTATTTAAATATAATAAAGGTTTATTCCTTTCAATATAGAAAGACAACACTACATATCTACGAGATTCATGACTTTAATTCTATTATTATACAAGATATTTTTATAACACAAATAATTCAATAAAAATCTTTCTAAATATTCTCGCTTGGTTAATTTTATTAAACAAGAATTCCTATAATATCAGAATTTCTAAGAAATAATATAATCTGATTTTGCTTTTGAATACAAGTCGAACAAAGCTTAAAAAGGTAGCAATAATTATTATCCTCCTCAATACAGTATCGCCTCAAGCGTCGAGTGAAAAGTAATTTCAACATGCCATTTCCTGCATTCATTAGCCTTATCTTCGACTTGCTTTGTTGTAGTAAGGTTTTTTGTATTGATAATATTAATCATAATATTTTAAGATCAAAGTATTTTTTTCAATTTTATTTCAGGTTTTATGTTTAGGAATTAAATAAAAGACATTATATACGTACTGACGCCTGTCGTGGCGCAGAGGCACAAGCGTGCGACTGTACACACTCCAGGAAATAAAGTATTTTCATTTTCTTGGTGACAAGGCAAAGCGTGGCTTTGAGTTCCGCTACTCAACACGCAATGCCTCAATCTAGCGGAAAGTGGGGGACGGAATAGTTGAAAGAGAACGGAGTTTCTTAACACTAGGTTATCAGGTTCCTTCTGCCTACCCTGCTATATGCGGGATACAGCGTGAAATTTTAAAAAATAAGAAAAATATATACGTACTTAAAATAACAAATTAGGTATTAAATGAGTAATTCAGGCGGAAAGCGACAAGCAGAGTCTTTTGACACTATATTCTTTCTGACTACCTAGTTATGCGGGATAAAAGATGAAGCTGCAAAACAAGTAACAAATTATTATTGAAATTAACATTAAATGCTTAATCATAATTACGTAAACCAAAACAAATCAAAAACTAGCGCTGATGGTAATGAGTTCATTATAAATTTGTCCCTACCCTACTATATGCGGTATACAGCGTGAAGCTAAAAAAAATCACATAACATGATAGTCTTACGAGAACTTCTTTCTTTTTTTAAGTCGTTTAAAAAAAATTGTAAGTAGTATGACATTAATTACTAAATTTGCATTTTCTTTATTCTATTGCTGATGACATAAGCACTTTATTTTCAATATAAATAATTTGTATGTACGTGAGACTAATCTGTTAAAACAGAATAGCTGTGAGTTTTAATTAAATTACTGCCATGTGTTCCACTAAGTAAATTAAGGGAGTATCACGTCACTTCTGTATACATATACGTAATGGGTAGTTGATTTCTGATGTGGAAAGACGTACTGTGTAATTAAATATAAATTTAATTTATAACATTTTTTTAATTAAAATTATGTTTTAACATAGGCTAGTCGTTGCGCAGAGGTACGAACGTGCAACTTTAAATAGTTGGGGGTTCGATTCCCACGACAGGAAATAAAAAATATTTATATTAATTAATATTTAACATTATCATTTCCTCGCTTTGGTAACTAGGCAAAACGCGGCGTTGAGTTCCGCCACTTAACACGCTATGCCTCAATTTGGCGGTAAATGGGGAACGGAAACGAATGTTAAGACGTTCTCTTAGTTAGTGCTAACTAGGTTCTGAGGTTCCTTCTGCCTATCCTGCTATGTGCGGGATATAACGTGAAGCTTATGTTTTAACAAGTTGCTTCATTTGCATGAACCTTGTATAATCCTTGCCTATTTCAATTATCCACCCATTGTCATTTGTTTTCTTAGTACACCTTAACTTTGTCAAAGGAAGTCATGTTACAAAATTTCAAGCCTCTATTTTTGTAGTTTCAAAGAATAACGTAAAATTCTCTTTCCCATTTCCGTAGTAATTTCAGGAAAACTGTTTCTCAACGCTCCATACGGTATCTACATGTCAAATTCCAGCCTTTTAAGCCCAGTAGTTTTAACTGCGCGTTATCTTTCAGTTAGTCTGTGAGTAATGGAAGAATTTTATACATATACCTTGATAAGCTTTATAGTAAATTAAAATTAGTTAAGGTATAAAATCTAGTTAAAAAAAGTAAAAATCTAATAGATGTTGCAAAAAGTAACAAAGAGTAGAAATATTTTTCTTTGACCTATAATACTAAAATAAATAAATAATGAATATTTACAACAAACTATTTTAACAATGCATTTCTATATATTTTTAATATAAAATATTAAATATAGAAGGACCATTGTTAAATAAATAAAATCTAAATATCTAAAAATTCTAGACACGGCTTGATTTAAGCTGGAGCCTTATATATCACGTTCAAGCAGTCTCTATTGCAACACAGCACAGTACGTTAGAACCAGTACAGCAAAATTTTAATACGCTTGTTACAACTTTTGCTGTTACGCGTTGTTAAAGGAAAATTTTTCACAAAGCCCTCATATATATTATCCTGCTTGTAATTCATAGTACTCATATAGAATACCAACTGTACTGGATTTATAAAAACAAACCATAAAGCTGTTATGGTTTATTCCGTATAGCAGGATAGTCATAGATAACCTAGAGCCAAGATACTTCGCTGACCGCTTTCTGATCGAATCGGAAACGTGTTAAATGGCGGAACACAATGCCACTCTTTATGTTACCATAATGGAAAAATTATAAGAAAATATTGTTAATAATAATAGAATATTATTACATTTCAAATTAAATATAATCATGCCCCAAGTGAGCATCGAACGCACGACCAATGGCGTTTACAATCACATTCTGTTCCACTGCGCCGCAATGACTTTAATATACTGGATATATTATTATTATTATTATTATTTAATACTTTATTACACCAACAAAAATATAAATACACAATGAAATTAAACAAAGACAAGAAGAGAAAACAGTTTAGTGTAAAGGCGGCCTTATCACCACAGGTGATCTCTTCCAGGCAACCCCACTAACAGTTAGAACACAATACAAAAAGATATGGGTTGGTGTACAAATGATTAATATATTTACTTAGAATAATAAACTTACTTAAACTTTACAACCAAAAATTAAATACAAGCTTACATAAATAACTATATGAATATATAATTATAAATATATAATTATAATAAATAATTATATATTTATAATTTATAATTATATATGTATCTAATAATGGCCATTTTCTTTAAATTTTTAATAACACGATCTCAACTATAGCACATGAGGGGCCAATCGATCAGTACATTTGGATTCCACTGCAACGTGCCTGAACTAATGCGTAGAATTGCCTTGCGTATTCCGTTGCTCAAGCGGCTCTAAATTTATGGACCAATTTCCGATTCTTCACATTTCCGTATGTAATTTTGATTAAATAACTATAAGACAAATTTAAATTTTATGCCAAAGCTTTCGTTATTAATTTCTATTAAACATTCACCTTAAATTGTATTATTAGATACTTTACGTTATATCATGGCCAAAATACACAAAACCTTTAAAAGAGTTATCCTGGTGTATACCTTACCTAACTTCACGCTTTATCCCTAAGCAGAGAGAACGGAGCGCCTAACGCTACGGTCCCTGCATAACTATGTCGCCTCGTCCACAGTCATTAACCTCTTTATGCATACCCTCCGGGGGGGTCCTCATGTATTTACTGGTGTATACTACTGTGAATTTTCATCTAAATCCGTTCAGTAGTTTTTCCGTCAAAGAATAACAAACATCCATCCATGTTAAAAACTTTTAAATTTATATAAGAAGTGTTTTAAAAATATTATTTTTATGTTTCCTGTTAGTTTATTTAAATCCGTAGTCATAACTTCTAATAACCTTGTAATTTCACGATTGCATTGTATTATCGTCTTAATGTACTTTTTCATATTTTAGTTACATCATTTACAGTGTAAGTAAACTAATTATAAATCAGCATAATTTTACTGGAAAGAATCACACAATGATAAAAATATTTTTATTCATTCTTTTGCGAAACCAATCAAGGGGCTCTAATTGGCTCCAGTTCGTCAGTGCTAATGGAAATGTTCGGAGTTGTGGAAAATTGACAAGATTGTTTAGATTTCTGTTTATTTTAAAATAAAAATGGTATATCTAGGCTTACTACATAAATATTATTATGTGATTAGGTATTAATAAAATACTACCGAACGTAAAATCCTTTTTAAAAAAACAACGAAAGTTTTTTGCCGATTTTCTAAAAGGTCTTAAATCATTACAATATAACAATAAAATAAAAAAAAAACACGAAAGTCAGCTTTTCTTGATAAAACAAGATATATACCTCTCTGTAAATAAAGTGAAATGTTATGAATTTCATAATTATTATAAAAATTCACGTAGACAACATACAACACGCATATATAAATAATATATGAGGTTAAAAATATGCAACTCTGTATACAGTTTAGCAACAATAATGTAAACACCTCGCCTCGGACGGATCTGAATATCAACATTAAACGCAATATCTTAATTTCCACGAAGCTCATTTCTTGAACGAGGAAAATATATGCAAAATATTGTTTATTGTAGAATAATTAGCAAATCATAATATTTGTATACACCATTTTCAATGTCTTTGAACCAATTCGTACCTCTTATTTGTGTTATTCTTTGTGTATTAAATGGAAATCTTATGGATGATACAATATCATTAGATATTTTATACCTTTAACATAACCGTGGTTGGAGGAATAAGGGAAATAAACACTAGATGTTAGGGTCATAATATATCACCAGCTCTATTGCATTGGCAAAATCATCAAATTTCATAAAAAAGTCCCATATTTCTGATAATTAAAATCATCTTCCTGTTTTACGAATTATTTTACATGTGTATGGATATTATGTTGTAAGATTTACCATTTTCTTCTTTAGATGATTATAAATCTTTCTTGTCTCTTCCTCAACCCTAAGTCCCACACAGTTGAGTATATCTTGCCTATGGCTTCCAATCAATGCGGTTGCCTGCTCATCTCATCCATTGTTGCTGAAAAAAACATAGTTCCATTTCATAAGTTGACATTCCATGTTTCTTCTGCTCTACCTAGGTTTTTATTCTAAAATTTTATTATTTCTAAAATTTCTTTTTTGTCTTCTGACAAATGATTATGGCTAATATAATCGCTATTTACTTATCTTAATTTTTATTATTAATTAGCCTGTCGTGGCGCAGAGGCACAAACGTGCGAATGTAAACGCGAACGGTTGTGGGTTCGATTTCCACTCCATAAAATATTAAATAATATTTAATATTTCAATTTCCTCACTCTAGTAACAAGGCAAAGCGCGGCGTTGAGTACCACCACTCAGCACGCAATACTTCAATACGGCGGAAAGTGGGCATACGGAAATGTTAAAAGAGAACGGAGTGTCTAAGCACTAGATTCTCTGGTTGCCTCTGCCTACCCTGGTACGTGCGGGATACAGCGTTAAACTATTGATTGATTTATTTAATTATAATAGTCATTTCAAATTAATCGTCACTTCTGAAACACTGTTTTCGAAATGACGACACAAATTCTAGCTACTTGTCTAAATATCAATTTCTTGTTAAAGTTTACCTTAATCTTAAACTACTAGAGAATTCATAAAGTTATTAAATCATAAGACTATGACACTTGATTGAAGCCCCAGGTGTAATATGAATGTCTGACGTTAAGTTGAATGCGCGGAGATTTCTGACACACACCTAAAAATATACTGTCGAATTTATGACCTCTTCTCTTTGAAGTTGGTTAAAAATTTAAACTAATGAGATATTTTTCGTGCTTAAAATACACAAAATATGGAAGTGTGCTTCATCAAAAGTGAGCAAATTTTATATTATGTCGTTTGCATATTTCTTAATTAAAGTGAGTGCTGATGAATATTTTACTGATTGTATTTGAGTGTTAAATACGAATATGTTTTTTTCTACTTATAGTATATAATTGTTTTATACTACTGGATTCATGAGAGAGGGATCGTTTCTTAGCCAAGCGTTGTGATTAAAATCCATGAGCACGTGAATTCAATATACATATTGATATTCCAATATAAAGATTAGATTAGATAAGATAGAAATTATTATTTATTCATTTTTGTTCATAATATACTTATGAGATTTCCAGGTTTGTTTGCTTGTTAATTGTTTAATTGTGGGGTTAGCTTTGGGTAATCAGCAAGCAATATATATAGGTGGTAAATGAAAAATAGAGTGTCATTTGTTTGTGTGTCATAAATAGGTACCACAAACTGCAGGAATGCTGAAACTATAAAACAGTTTAATGCTTGTATTTATTTTTGTAAATATACACGACTGTCGTGGCGCAGAGGCACAAGCATAACGCGACAGGTTGTAGGTTCGATTCCCACTCCAGGAAATGTAAAATTTAGTATTTTCATTTCTTGGGTTTGGTAACAAGGCAAAGCGCGGCGTTGGGTTCCGCCACTCAACACGCAATGCCTCAATTCGGCGGAAAGTGGGTAACGGAATTGTTGAAAGAGAATGGAGTGTCTTAACACTAGGTTCTCTGGTTCCCTCTGTCTACCCTGGTATATGCGGGTTACAGCGTGAAGTTATACATATAAGTAACACAATTTCATATATTACAGTAATAAATGATACTTTGTACTCTCATGCAGTAATGTATGCTCTAGTTAGTAATTAGACCTTAAAATGTTCACTTTTTATTACGTTTTTTGAATAAAAATGGTCTCCAGTGATACCTCACAATTGAGGTCCTCCTTAATTATGATGAACGCTGCATACGAGCTTATGTTTTACAAGCGAAGTCGACAACGCTTTAATTAAAGCCTTATATTACATTTATTTCTGAATTTTTAAAAATTGCATGTATATTTCAAAGGAAACAGATGTTAATTGGAAAAGTTATTGAAACTGTTAATATTTGAAATGTAAGTTAAGTTGAGTCATATTTTTGATTGCGAATTACTCGTACTCTGTTATCATGTACATATTATGTTAAATATTTGGCATACTATATTACCGTGGTGCAGTGTGACAGTGTTTGACTGTAAACAAGATTGGTAGTGGTTTCGATCTCTGTTAGGGAGTTTTTTTCTTTTTTTTTTAACTTCACGCTGTATCCCACATATAGCAGTGTAGGCAGAGGGAACCAAAGAACCTAGTGCTAAGACACTCCGTTCTCTTACAACCATTCAAAGCGCGGCGTTGGGTTCCGCCACTCAACCCGCAATGCCTCAATTTGGCGGAAAGTGGGGAACGGAGAATGATTATAAGTATAATAACGAGTATTTTCATATGATCACTGTGGTAAAGTGAGATGTTGAGATCTGCCAGTCAACACGCAGTGTCGGAATGCCTGTTCACTAGATTTTCTCTGATTACCCTGCCTTCGGGTCAAAGCATGAAACTACAAAGAAAAGTAAATATCTTTTATTGCAGCGATGTTTTAAAGTCATTATAATAAATGTATGGAGATATTTCACTTTTTACCAAGGGTAATTATTTAGAGTTTGTGTTTAAAAATTTTGTTAGGTGGTAGGAGGTTCGTCCTCCGACTGGCTCGCGACCACTATCATGTCAAAGACGAACCGCCAAATATCTAATGATGTGTTCCGGTTCGATGGCATGTAAGCCAGATTTTCCCCTTTCCCACCCATCTTTTCCCCAAAATGTGGTGGTTCTGATAGTGGACTACTACATTGTCCCCCCTTCCATCAGTATCCTCTAGGTTGGCAACGCATCTACAACATCTCCGGTGTTGTAGATGTCTATGGGCGAAGGTAACCACTTACCATCAGGTGGTCCTTCTGCTCGTTTGCCGTCCGTTATCAATAAATAAAAATATTTTACTATGATAAGGAGGTATATTATAGTGTGCGTGTTTTCAAGTATGTCCATAAAGCTTGTCCTAATTTATTTAAGGGTGGTTTTTGAGTAAAACTAATTTGATAAGGTATACCCCCATATATGTTATGGTTTTTGTAATAAAAAGATATTTTCTTTTAGTTATATTATGAAAGCTTTCACGTCGTCGTGGCATGGCTGGGTTACTGACTGCTCTCTGACTGCACGCGACGGTCGTGTGTGATGAATATTTTAAATATATATACTTGTTTTTCTAGTCTAGTTATACAATATGCAGTATTGGTATCCCCCATGTAACTCTGAATGTTCTTTAATGAGTAAAACTAAAACGTAAACGTTAACTTATCACAAGTCACATTACTTTCTCTATATATTTTTTATGTCTTTTTAATAGCTTCACGCTGTATCCCACATGTAGCAGGGTAGGCAGAGTGAACCTGTGTTAAGACACTCCGTTCTCTTAAAATTTCCCTTCAAGAAGGAAATGAAAATACTAACTTTTAATTATTAGAAGTATTTAATATTTTCAATTCCTGTGGTAGGAATCGAACTCACAACCCGTCACGCTTACAATCACACGCTTGTACCTCCCGTTTTCGCAAAATACTCTAGAAATCTTAGTCTGGTAATATGTATAATGTTCCAAATGAGCTTTTTTATGTTTATTTTCTTATTTTTTACTAATAAAATTAGCAAAATATATATGTATATCTATATATGAAAAAATATGAATGTAATTTTATGGCTATATCAGCTTTCTTGCTTTTATACGCTTTACTTCATTGCACAAACGTTCATAATGAGTTACTGTGGTACTCCTTCGAGTATTCATAAATATATAGCACAGTATAGAGCATCAAGAATAACCAACTAATTTTAGACTCCTTCCGTGATATTTGCTTTCGCGTATTTTTAACAGCATGACTCACTTTTTGCTTTTTCTCAAAGTGCATCGCACTTGCATTTGAAATAGACTGTGATTCGTATATAAAGTGTCGTCCTATGAATAAACTACCGGTGTAGTTTGTCATTTCCGTCCTTTATAAAGCTTTCGAATAGAAATACTGTTGCTACGAAATATTTTTCATAAAATATTTTTTGTTGTTATTATAAAAATAAATGTTTGTATCGTGGTGCAACTAGGATATGTGACTGAACTTTTGGTTGTGAGTTGTAATACAAAAGTTACATTCTTTTTAATTTTTATTTGTAATTTAAATTACCTTACAATGTTGTTTCGATTATCGTGGCGCAGTGGCGCAGCATCTGACTGTAAACATTTTTTTTTATGAATAACGGATGGCAAACGAGCAGAAGGACCACCTGATGGTAAGTGGTTACCTTCGCCCATGGACATCTTCAATACCAGAGATGTTGTAGATGCGTTGCCGACCTAGAGGATACAGATGGAAGAACGGGGATAATGTAACCACTATATTTTGGGGAAAGGGTGGGTGTCAAAGGGGAAAAACCTGGCTTACATGCCATCGAACCGGAACACATCATTAGATAAGCGGCGGTTCGTCTTTGACATGATAGTGGTCGCCAGTCGGAGGACGAACCTCCTACTACCTAAAAACATGAATGGTTGTGGGTTCGATTCCCACTCGGGGAATGATTATGTCATTTATTTTCTTTTTCGCGCTCTGGCAAGACAATGAGTCATTAAGTTTCACCACAAAGCACGGAATGTCTTGAATTTGATTGGTAACAGTGGACGGAGTATCTTAACAATAGGTTCTCTCTGTGTACTCTGCTTTGTGGAATAAAAGAGTAAGGCTGTTTTCTAATAATATTAAGTCTTTTTAGTATTTAAATACGTCGTTTAGTATATAAAATATACGCGTTTGAAATCATAACAATAGTTAAATAAGCAAATCATAACAGCAAATATAAAGTTCGCAGATAATGAAGTTTTAGTTGAATTTCAATTACTAATCTAAGAGATAAATGTTCCAGCCTAAATGTACAACTTTCAGAGCTTACACAATTATGAACTTTCTATTTGGACTTAACTAGCGCAAGAGGAATGTGAAATTACATCTTTTATTACAAAAGATGTCTTTATATATAATTCTATAATGTTTACAGTTAAAAGTTTTTTTAACTGATAATTCTTTTTTATATGATAGCTAGTGCTTCTAATATGATCTTATTTAAATTAAGTTAAGATCTGACGAGTAGTTTTTGAGCTATTCGTAATAATTTTAGTTTTATTGGTGTGTTTTATTTGAAGTCAGTTTTTTTATTGTAAAAATCTGCTATATTATGATCTATTTCTTGCCGAACGATATCTGATTAGAGGTCAAAAATAACCTTAATTTTTGATTTAGCAAATCAATAAACTATCTGTTATGTATTATGGCGCTTCGAACGTGCCAGTTGAGCACAAATCACTTTGCCAATGTCACGTTGTATGAAGAACACACGTAAGAGGTATCAAAATTTTTCAAATTACAAGAATTATTTAACGCCTGTCGTGGCGTAGAGGCACAAGCGTGCGACTGTAAACACGACAGGTTGTGGGTTCGATTCCCACTCCAGGAAATGTAAAATTTAGGATTTTCATTTCTTGGGTTTGGTAACAAGGCCAAGCGCGGCGTTGAGTTCCGCCACTCCACACGCAATGCCTCAATTTGGCGGAAAGTGGGGAACGGATATGTTGAAAGAGAATGGAGTGTCTTAACACTAGGTTCTCTGGTTCCCTCTGACTACCCGGGCATATGCGGGATACAGCGTGAAGTTAAAAAAAAAAGAATTATTTTCAAGAACAATCCTTTTGACAACTTTAATTACATTAAATTCATATAAAGTAACTTTTAACATAATTATATATCTTAGCTTACTTACGCTTGGAGGAAATATGTTCTAGTTAGCGTAAAATATATATGTTCCTTTTTGTAAGGAAACATTTTAAGTTTAAATTGCTTTCTTCCCTCTTCCTTATATAATTTCATAGGTGTATGTAAATTGTCTTAATGTCGAAAGTTAGGAAGATATAAGTAATATGTAGGCATTACATTTGAAAAATGTATGTTCTCTTGTTACCTAAAAGTAATACTGTATATTTCTTAGAACTAAAATTTTAAGATTTGAACAAAAAAAATCAACTTCATATAAAATGCACTAAAAAGTAGTATTATTACGAATAACTCAAAAACTACTAGTTAGATCTTAAATTTAAATGGGTTCACAACAGAAGCACTAACTATAAAAATAAAAAAAAAGAATCGTCAAAATTGTTTCACTTTGTAAACCGCCTGTCGTGGCGCAGTGGCACAAGCATTCGAGTGTCAACGCGACAGGTTGTGGGTTTGATTGGTGGGATCCAGGGAACAAAAAATTTAAATAATATTTAGTATTTTCATGTCCTGGGTATGATCATAAGGCAAAGCGAGCAATGCCATTGCCTCAATTTGGCGCAACGCCGCGCTTTGCCTTGTTCCCAGAGCGAGGAAATGAAAATACTAAATATTATTTAATATTTTCTTTTCCTGGAGTGGAAATTGAACCTCTGTGCCACGATATGCCTGACAGGATAGGATATTTATCGTTTAAAATTATTCCAAGAGCTTAATACTATAAAACTTTCGACTATGTGCAGGTTTTGTAATTTTACATAAGATAGATTCCTTGCCTTTGCCTTATATGTAAGGCGAAGTACGATAAATAATAAGTTAGTTAAGGCTTATTAATCTCTCTTATAAGCTAACAAGTAGTGGTGTCGGGCTTTAGTGTAGATGATGATGATGATGTCCTCCTAGACGTATCTGTCGACGGCGACACACTGATTTGCCAGGTGTCATCTGCGCGGGAATATGTTATAGTACGTAAGTGTGTGCGCATACACAGACGCACTCTCTCGTCCGCTCGTTCCTTATTCCAATGGAACGGAGTACCGCTACGATCAGAGGAACGATTGGATGCAGTGTCGGGCCGACGGTAACTGCACGCGCCCTCTACCGTCGCCCTGGGCCATCCACCTTGCCTTGCTGGTTCGCCAACTCCGCCAGGCCGTTTTGCACTATCTGCGTTGGGCTGCCATCCTCGTCACCGAACCAGACTTTTGTGCTTAGCAGGAGGGAACTGCTTAGTTGGACTTTAGTGTAGAACATACTGTTAATTAAAACAACTTACTATGCATGTTACATTTAAGATACAGTTCAATATACGCTGTATCATACTGTTGTACTTCACACGAGCAAGTATAAAATTTTCGCTTACGTACATCTGTTATGTTATAAATATTTTATTAAAGTTCAACTAATCGACTTTAAAACGATGAGGTGGTTCTCAATTCGCCTGTTTTTTACGTGTGTTACCGCATAGCTTTAAACTGGATGAACCAATTTTGATGATTCTTTTTTCATATGATAGCTGGTACTTCTGATGTGGTCCCATTTAATATCAAAAATAAAAATTAATAATTAAGCTCTAAGTATTTTTAGAGTTATTCGTAATATTTTACTCTTTAGTGCATTTGGTTTTCTTCTTTGTTAAAATATTAATTATTTATCAACATAATTCAATGCTCGAAAACATATAAAAATCACATAAGTGAAGCAACACGAGTTTACAGCAAGACATGACATTACTATTTTATAGTCCTCTTTTGAAGTAAACTCTGACACAAAGAAGAATCTTTAGTTTTATTTTGCACTCAAAAGTAACAACGTCTTTAAGTAGAATACTACACATTTTACTTAGAGAGTTAAATGTATGAGAACCACAAACCATTTCCACTATTACAAAGATATATCAATATCATATTATATAAGATACAGAGATGGGTACAAAGAAGCGATGTGAGATTAAACTATTTTATTTGGTTACATCAATAGCGTGTATTCATACTATATTTCACGACCGAGACGATTTTTGCTTGACAATGTACAATTATTGTTTATATATATATATTTTTAGCTCCACACTGAATCCCGCACATAGCAGGGTAGGCAAAGGGAATCTGAGAACCTAGTGTTAAGACAATCTGTTCTCTTTTGACATTTCCGTTCCCCACTTCCCGCCAAATCGAGGCATTGTGTTCTGAGTGGCGAAACTCAACGCCAATGCACATGATAATCCTTATTTCCCTCATATGTAGAATAGGGTGAATGATGGTATATGATTATGAATTGAGGACATAATGGGACAGAGGTCAGTCTTGGCGTAAAGGCATAAGCGATGGACTGTTAACGCGACAGGTTGTGAGTTCGATTCTCTTTCCAGGAAAAGAAAGTATTAAATATTTATAATAATTAATAGTTAATGTTTTCATTTTTCATTCCTATGGTAATAAGGTAATGTTGATTTCCATCACTCAGCACGCAATGTCTCATTTCGATGGAAAGGTGGGAACGGAAATCCTAATGGAACGGAGTATTTTAACACTAAGCTCTCAGTGCCTACCCTGCTATGTGCAGGATACAGCATATGTGCATATGGCTGAAAACGCGATGGTCTCAGATTATATTCCCTCTCGGAAGAATGCACATATGTAAATTATCTTTCATTTCGTCGCTTTGATAAGACAAAACATGGCGTTCCGTCATAATGACATACAATGTTCCCAATTTTGGCGAGAAACGAAGACCGAAATGTCTTTACACGAGGCTTCACCTGACTACTCTACTAAGTGGGAAGAAGCAAAACGATGATCAAGAATTAGAACTATGCCGTATTTTTTTAATAAGGCATTTTTTTAACTTCACGCAGTATCACACGTATAGCAGGGTAGCCAGAGGGATCCTGAGAACCTAGTGTTACGAAACTCCGTTCTCTTTCAACAGTTCTGTTCTCTACTTTCCGCCGAATTGAGGCATTACGTGCTGAGTGGCGGAACTCAACACCGCGTTTTGCCTTGTTACTAAACCCAGGAAATGAAAATACTAAAATTTACATTTCCTGGAGTGGGAATCGAACCCATAACATGTCGCGTTTACAGTCGCACGTTTGTGCCTCTGCGCTAATAATAAGGCATTTTCAGATAAAATTGAACTCAGAAACGAATACACTCTCCTCCACTTATCCAAAATAAGCATTAAAATTATAAATCGGGGAAAATAAAAAAAACAACCACTAGAAAACCCAAAATCTTCATTACCTTCAGAACACAATTAAATGCAAATTTTCTTAATCTATACCACAGAATGTGACATCTGTTATGCTAATACATTTTAACAGAATGAATATTAATCTTGTATTTTATATTTATTTTGATTGAAAAAGGAAGTATATATGTATATACAATATATTAACCAAATTGTTGAAATTAATTTATTACTAACCAACTTTAAAGAATGGAGGAGGTTTTTATTGTGTGTTACCGCATTACTTTTTACTTTTTTTTAGCTTCACGCAAGATACAGTCTTGCGTAAAGCACGATAGGCAGAGGGAACAGGATAAAATTGTGTTAAGATACTTCGTTCCCATTCAACAATTCCGTTCCTCACTTTCCGCCGGATTGAGGCATTGCGTTCTGACTGGTGGACGCAATGCCTCAATTCGGCGGAAAGTGGGGAACAGAAATATTAAAAGAGTGTTTTAACACTGGGTACTGTGGTTCCCTCTGCCTACCCTGCTATGTGCGGAATACAGCGTGAAGCTAACAAATATAACTATGAGAGGGAGATATGTAAATTATTGGTTTTATTAATATTAATTGATTAGTTAAATACATGGTCATCTTCCCAATGTGATTGTGTCACAATATTTATTTCGATGTAATTTTATTTTAACGTATTTCTAATGCGTTAAATTTATATTATAAAAAAATGCTTTCTACACTTTTCTTACCTATTAAGTTACCCTAAATTGCATAGTGCCCATAAGAAACGGTACAAAGTTTTCCTTCACGTACTAGCATCATGGTATGGTAACAGTTACATAGCATTCAAATCTATCTTATTCATTACAACTAACTGTTTTCGTATATAATTTATATGGATTTTTGTTAGCCACTCGTAAAACAAGTGCACTTTATGGTTGTACACTTACTTTTATAGCGTAATGGTCGATATATTAGGACATAAACAATATAAAGTGTCTGGTTCGCGATATTTTTGATTTGAAACTATAAAGTTTGCTATGTTGCATACAATAAAAATACATGTACCTATGTTTTGTATTTAAAAAGTATATGCATTTACTGTTACAAATTTAGTACGAGAAGAAACTCCTTAGCAATCCATAAAACCGTGCTGGACCCATCGCGTTGCAGAGAGTAGTTGAGAAGTATAAACTTAAAGGGCTTCCTTAAAATATATAGTAAAATTCGATGCGTTTCTACTATCCACACTCCTCTCTCGACCTAACGAAATTAAACTCTTATTATATTTGTACAAACACAATTATTGACTTATTGCTATCAAGAAGGAAAATTACGCGGACGAAAGAGATATTTGGCGAAGAGAGATATTTGGCACTTTTATAGTTTATATAGAGAAGTAGTGCAGAATGCTAATATTTTTTTAAGTAAAGCATAAAAAGTATATTAAATTAGTAAAATAAATGTTACATACACTACCATGATTTGACGTCCATGTTTGACATACAAAGTGACATATACATTACTAAATACAACGCGTTGTTAACGCGTCAAAGGGGACCCTAGTGAAATTAAATGTAAGAAACGTTTAATTTTATTGCGATTAAATAAATATGTCTCCGTATTGCCTCCATCATCAAATAAACATCCTTATGTATGTTTTATATTCCTTATTTATTTTGTATTATTATAGGTAAAAAAGATAAAAGTAAATAAAAATACAGTCCGTACTTTTTTATTTATCATCTTTTTCTAGGTACAAAATCCAACTTAATGCATACTGACATTAGATAAAGAAATATTTCCCTTGATAACTATTAAAGCTAAACGCCTAAAGTTTTATTACTACGTACATACATACCTACATAGCCTCACGCTGTATCCCGCATATAGCAGGATAGGCAGAGGGAACCTAGTGTTAAGACACTCCGTTCCCCATTTTCTGCCGAATTGAGGCATTACGTTCTGAGTGGCGGAACTTAACGCCGCGCTTTGCCTTGTTCCCAAATTCCATTTCCTGGAGGTATCGAACCCACAACCTGTCGTGTTTACAGTCGCACGCTTGTGCCTCAGCACAACAGGTGTTTATTACAACGTTAGTCACCAAAACAGTAAAAGAAGTTGCTTTAACCATATTTTTATTAAAAAAAAAACAAAAAGTTACAACTATCATGAAATTTCAAATTCAAATTAAGTATACTTAATTAATAGTATACTATTTATTCATTTTCACAGCTTCACGCTGTATTCCGCACATAGCAGGGTAGACGGTGGGAACCAGAGAACCTAGTGCTAAGACACTTCGTTCTCCTTTAACATTTTCGTATCCCACTTTTCACCAAATGGAGGCACTGCGTGCTGAGTGGCGGAACTCAACGCTGCTGAACACTTTGCATTGTTACTAGAGCGAGTGCTCTAGTAAGTATATTAATTTACCTGTTTATCAAATAGCAATTCACGTATTAATATTGTAAATTGTAAATACTATATTATATTAATAGTCATATCGCGTGACCGTCCTCGACACAGTTTTGATGTAGCATCGCCCATTTTTGATGATACTACTACTACAAGTGAAATATTGATTCTATATCTTTAAAAGTATCTTGGAGATGTTGAACTTCAATTTACTTTATGAAAACATGATGGGTGCAAGTTCGTATTCCATACGATGGAATCTTTTTTTAACTAATTTTAAGAAGGGTAAAGGTTCTCAATTTGACTGTATTTTTTATATGTGTCTAGGTGAACCAATTACACCGATTCTTTTTTTGAGTGGTTTTTGAGTTATTCGTATTAAACTTTCCATTGCATTTTATTTGAAGTGAGTTTTCTTTTTTGTTATATATTAACTGTGTACTAAAATACATAAATGTGATTTCTTCTCTGATTGGACAAAATATTTTAGATAACCAATGCACAATGTGTTATTTAAGTAAAAGAGAGGACACTAGATTACATATCTATAGGTCCTGTCTAATAACTAGGGAAATGCCTGGCGAAATACTAAATGATTAACAAAAAGCGGTTAACGTGCTGTGTTATACATATGATTAACATCGGCTTATGAAAACGTAAGAATTAATGACGGGAAATCGGAGAAAAGGGGGAACGAAAATTTTAAGAAAACGGAGTGTTTTAACACTAGGTTCTCAGATTCATTCTGCTAACCCTGCTATGTGGGGGATACAGCGCAAAGCAAAAAAAAAAAGAAAAAAATGACAAGTAATCACAAGAAAATTTATAACTCAAACAGCACTTTGAAAGAAAATAAATAAACACAGTAAAAAAGAAAACAAACGATTCTTTAACAATAGACCTTGTTAAACGCATGAAACACGATGGTGATAATACGACCGTTACCGCGTGCAAATATCAGACAGATTGCAAAATCTACTTCAATTTGTTAGAGTAAATGTAAAAACTTTTGAATGGAATCTATTCAGGGAATTCAACGGTAAACAAAGTTAGTAGTAAATTTTATTTATTTGTATAAAAATCTGTTTGTGTTATTTCTCAGTATTTTTAAAAAGTTGTTAAGTAAGTAATATATAAATTTAGGAAGGCAAAAAAGAAATGTAGAATGGAGTGAAAAGTTTTTGTCCATTACATAGATAACAGTGATTTCTCACCTGACAAGTGTCAAAATAATTCTGTCTCTACTCTCCGCCTAAATTTGAGATATTATGCTTCACGCTGTATCCCGCATATAGCAGGGTAGGGTAGGCAGAGGGAACTGAACGTAGTGTTAAGACACTCAGTTTCCCACTTTCCGCCGAATTAAGGCATTGCGTGCTGAGTGGCGAAACTCAACGCCGCGTTTTGCCTTGTTACCAAATGCAGGAAATTAAAATATTTTTACATTTCCTGAAGTGGAAATCGAACCCACAATCTCTGCACCACGACGCACGCCTCTAAGCGGAGCTCAACGCCGCACCAGATTATCTCACCAGAGGACTGACTGACTAGAAATCGAACCCACAAACGATGGTCACCGGGTTAGCAGTTAACATACTCGTACACTCAGTCAGTCAGTTAATCGATTTAGATATTTATTTTTTTTTTTTTTTTAACTTCACGCTGTATCCCGCTATAAATCCCGATATAAGTATCATCACTATTGGTTCACCCGTAACAGATATGCGAACACATAAAAGAAAAATACAATTGAATTGATAGCTTCCTGCTTATTTTGAAGTAAAATAAATTATTAAAAAAAGGATTTATTGCAAAGTGCCCAAAAATATACATTTCTAACGAAGAACAAAATTATATTTTCATTATTTGAATTTTTCACAAGTTAACGAGTTTCCTTATTTTTTATTGGAAAATTAATTAGCCTGGTATTGAAAACTTGCTAACAATGTTCTTTTTACTTTTCTTTTAGTTTAAACAGTCTCTGTTAATATAAACAGTAGAAAAAATTTAAATCTACATTCAATTGCTTTCGTTGTTAGCTGATAAATTATTGAAGAATAAATATTTAAGACTAATTTCAATCGTTCTTTGTTGTTAGAAGAAAAGACGTTGAAAAGTTGATTTGTCGAACTTAAATACTTTTTTTAATATATGAAAACATTACTTATTTCATCAAATACATTGTTCAAAACAACTTAAGCTAGGGAAAACAACCAAATAATTTATTTTTTCAGTCACATCCAAAGTTTAATTTTTTGAATTTATTTTCAGTAGAAATATTGAATTACAAAGAAGAAGCATTTTAACTTAATACTGGACTTCGTGATTTACCTTAATTCACAAATAATTAGGACGCAGACAAAACTGTCTTGAAAAAAATTAATTAACGATTATCGATGAAACTATTTTTAGCCGATGTTAAAGAAAGAGGTCCTCAATTCAATTGTATTTTTATGTGTTACGCCATAACTTTTTACCGAGTAAACTAATCTTGGTGATTCTTTTTTATTTGATAGCTAATGCTTTTGATGTGGCCCCATTTAAATTTAATTAAGCTCTGACGAAAAGCTTTTGAATTAATCGTAATAAGTTTAGTTTTTAATGTATTCTGTTGAAGTTGGTTTTTTTTGTGAATATTTTAATTATAACCGGATTAAATGCATATATTTCGGTATCCGACAAAACATTCTAGAAATCCGACATTTCGAACAATTTACAGTAGTCCGTGGTAGCTGCTAGACTGCTTTTTAAATGTATTTTGAATAATAAAGTATACGATGCATATATGCCGTGGCGGAGAGGCACAAGCGTGTGAAATGTTAAAGAGAACGAAATGTCTTACCCTGCTATGTGCAGTATACGATATTAACTCCGTCAATAGTTTCATTTAAAATATGTAAAAATAGCCAAAAAATAATACTAATACCAAAAAATTATAATATTTAAAAGATTGTTTAAATTTCTATTGTAGTCTCTACTCGAAAAGTTAGCCTACGTTTAAAATTCTTTCCATTTTCATTGTTTGGTAAGATAAAGCCTACAATCTAGCGTCGGTTGTGTCATTCGACACGTATCAATCTATGTAATTCAATGTATCTAAAAGGTGTTCAAGTGGAAAATTGAGGACGGAATGATGTACCTATTACAGGTTCGGCTTGTCAAAGGCTACTAAGCTCCTTTACTCAACACGCAATGTCTCGAAACAAGGCGTAAAGTTGACATAGGAGTGTTTTGACATTCTCTGCATATTTTGGTGTCCTCAGTCAGAAAGCAGAAGCGGAAGCAATTAATTCATTTTACAAATATTCTTTGCACACTTATTCTTTTGACACAAAATATTCGACAGTCAAATTAAATATAATATTTTATACTAAATAATACGTTTTAATAATAGCTAAACTTGAAATTTATTTGACAGCCGTAATACTTGCTCTTGAGTTGTAAATACTCAACCATTTCGCGTTTCCGCAGTTAACCTGCGGCGTCACGAAAAATTGCCATTAGGGATCTTTATTCCCTATGAATAGATGTAACTATCAACTTTATTACCTTTTTAATAATGCTATCTGTCATCATTAAAATAATTTTCTACAAACTATTTTAATAAAATGGAAGTTGAAATTTTTGATATATTGAAGGAATTTTTATATGAAAAGTCTACTAGTCTGCCTGAAGAACCAAAATATAGATCGATTTTTTCTCATCTTTATCAATCTGTAAAGTAAATAACAGAGTGATTCACCTTTAGATACTCTCTGCATTTTAGTGAAATTAATTAATTATTAATATTTAAAATAATTATTTATGATACTGGAGGAAGGTCACGTAAAAAGTATGAGGACCCCCCGGAGGGCATGCATGAAGAGGTTAATAACTGTGGACGAGGCGAAAGAGGTATGCAGGAATCATAGCGTTTGGCGCTCTGTTCTCTCTGACTAACCCGCTAGGTAAGATAAAGCGTGAAGTTAGGTTAGGTTAATTATTTTCTCTGCAAGTCGACATAAATAGACATGCTTTTTATTAAATAAAATACAATGGGGCTATCTAAGGAGTTACATACATATAAAAATTAGATTATAATTACAATCCTAGTCAAGTCACAGAAGAAAATTGACGAAATAATTAAGTATTTATAGATAGATGTGGAGCACATGTCCGATATGTATAAAACCATTAAACATAGAAATGTAGATATAAAAACGTAAAGTTTGGATTTATTGACTCATCAATACCTAGTTTAAACAGCTAACGACAGAATTTAAAATTTATCCACTGTCGATTCTACACTCAAGACGTCCCTTAGGAGCATTTTCTTGCAAGTTAAGCTGAAGTTTTACGAAACTTTTTTATTTCTTTTATCCTTTTATGTATCAAATGTTATAAAGTTATAATAATAATCCAAGTTAAAGTACCGTTCAGGCATACAAGTCATTTCAATTACGGTTTTTTTTCAATTAATATCAGTTTAAATAAATAATGACTTCTTACTAACAGATGTAAAATGAATAATATTATCATTTGAAAATTTAATATCTTCATTTTCTGGGTTTGATAACAAGGCAAAGCGCGGCGTTGAGTTCCGCCATTCAGCATGCAATAAATGTCTTCGATATATTAAGTGTTATTCACTGACTTAGGATACAAAAAATATTTTTAGAAAACGTATAAATATTAGCGCTCTGACCACTATTTTATGCTATATTCATATCTAATTCTTCTGTAATGAGCTTAGTTAGAGCGTTTGGACAATTTCAAAAATCTTTTCTAGAAATGTTTTTCGTAAGACAATAAATATTTAAATTTAAATTAATACTAATATTTGTTTTCCATAATATACGTACTTCATCAAACGAAATGAAAACTTAAATATTTCCTTTTGTATTAAGTAAGCCTAATCTTATCAATATAAGGGAAGATAGCGACGACGAAAAGCAGGCGACTTATCTCATAGCTAAGCAGATTTAACTTGTCAAATACGATTAGTAAATACCAGACAATTAAAGGCTTCTTTGAAATCGCTGAACATAATTGCATTAGAGCATACAATGAGGTTAAAGTCTATTTTCTATATTAAATATTAAAACTAATTCTTTTAATAAATATAAATAATTTAATTTTTTTTTTATAAATATTGTTGTGGAGGTCTTTGTGATTTCTCACGGAATGAAACTCCACTTCCCAATATCTTCAATGGACTGTATTTCTTTAATTGTTTCAATTTCTTCAGAGGTCTTCACTGTGTCACGTATCCCGAACGAATGTGTCGCTACCGGCAAATGTGCCTCTTTTTATTCCTCCCTACGTACACGCGATAGCCTATGCCTGAGCGAGAGCCTGAACTCGCTCGCGTTCGTAAACAAGCATTGTACGCAGGGAGGTGACAATACACTTTCTTAATTTTTATTACTCTATACAATTCTAAGTACAATAGTCTATACAATTCTAAGAACATTAAGAACATTAGTCTATACAATTCTAAGTACAATAGTCTATACAATTCTAAGAACATTAAACTTAACTATTATTATTTTCCTTTCCGTCGTCCGCTACAAATATCCTTAGACACAAATTAAACTTTTTTATTATGACTAAATTTAATGATTTTTTTTTAACTTCACGCTGTAACCCGCATATAGCAGGGCAGGCAGAGGGAACCCGAGAACCTAGTGTTAGGACACTAACACTAGGTAATTCTCGTACAATATATTGTTATATCATTATAACGATCATTTTCTTGTAAGGATTGGAATCCATGCACGTTGTGGGTATTCAGTTTTATCAACAATTTCGCTTATTAATAATATTTGTGAAGCAGTTTCTATACTTATAGTAATAAATATTGATTTTACCAAATAGTAAAAAGTGAATTTGTATTTTAATAAAACTAATTTTCATATCATTTTCGAGACAAGCTTTCTTCTATTTTATAAGGAACGATAAGATCCAAAAAATAATATTTTATTTAATATAATTTGTACTCGCAAGAAGCAAAAATTGCTAACTAAATTTGACACAATTTAATAAGTCTGTTTCTTATTTGTACATTTAATTATAATAACTACTAGTGTGCCTGGTGACACGTTGCCTAGCAACGTATATCACTTTTTCAACATCGATGTCAAACCATGATAGTGTGTGTAACATTTATTTTATTAATTAAATATATTTTTTATGCATTATTAAAAAGAAATCAAACATTCTGCTCTACTTCGCTATATAAACGATAAGTGTGCCAAGTTTCATGCTTCTACGACCGCGTAATTTTCGTAAAAAGGGGTACAAAGTTTTTGCTTTACGTATTTATATATGCGAGGATGAATGAATGAAGAAGAACGTGCTCAGGTGGTTTGGGCACGTCGAGAGGATGAGTGAGGAAAGAATGGTGAGAAAGATATATGAAGCAAAGGTAAGCGGCAAGAGAGGTAAGGGGAGACCTCGGTTGACCTTCGAGAACACAGTATCAATGATACTGGAGGAAGGTCACGTAAAAAGCATAAAGACCCCCTGGAGGACATGCATGAACAGGTTAATGAATGTGGACGAGGCGAAAGAGGTATGCAGGGACCGTAGCGTTTGGCGCTCCGTTAGGGATAAAGCGTGAAGTTAAGTAAGTAAGTAGTATTTATATATAGAAGATATATTAATATAGGATAACAGTATTAGTTTCTCCACAGATTATCACATACGGTTTTCAAACAGAATTTACATTTGAGTCTTGATTAAAGGACCACAAACGATTTAACTCAGTTACACGTTCGTACTTTGCACAAGATTCCTAACTCATAGTGTAAATACTTGGGTCTACTTGCTTGGGTCTGCAATTTATATGTAAATCGATGTGGTAAAGGCTTATACTATCCTGTCAAGTTTTTGTTTACTTCAGCTTTCTTAGTAAGTTTAAATATATTTTCAAAGGGGCAAGTGATATTGTACACATTATTTTAGTATTTAATGTAATCTAAGTTATAACTGGTGTAATTTGAGTCTGTATTTGTAGATATTTTTCAGTAAAGAAATGTAAAAAAAATATGCGATAAGCCACAAATAAAATATATATAGGTATATGCTTTTTACTTTACATTAATTAATTAGGTAAGAAACAACATGTGTATTTATTTGAAATATTAAAAAAAATCACTAGAATTTCATAAAATACACGCTGTGCCAAAGAAAAATTGAATTAACAAACCAAAAAATATACTTAAAATACTTTATCAAGTCAAATAGAAACTTAAATCATAATTCTAAAAGTTTATGTTACATATTCTTTTGAAGTGTATGCAGAAATGCTTTAAGAAAGTGTAAAACGCTTGAAGCGCTGGCTCTGTATTGTTTGTAAAATTGTAAAGGAATTTTTCGTTTCAACTTCCTATGTTCTGTTAACATTGAAAGTTTTCGACTTTTGGGATTAATTATTTATGACTATAGCAACAACTTGCTTAAGTGCAACTTCATCAAGTATTTTTTAAGCCGTGACTGAATTTAGTATATAATTAAATAAGAATTTTACTTTATTTGGTGATGGCCTAATAGAATTAATAATGAACGAAATATTCATTTATTTAATGGTAAACTGTTATCAATTATTCTACAAAAAATACTTAAAGAAATGTCTACCTAAGTGCATAACCTATTGACATCCTTTATCAACATGAAAAGGTAACAAAAGATTATTATTATAAGAATATTTTATAAAATTAATCTTACTCAAAGAGGTATTTATTAATATTTTCTTAAATATAATCAAAGCAAATAATAATGTAATTTCGGTTTGTTACAGATCATAAATCAAGATGTCCGTGCCAACAACTGACAGTACTGAAGCCATTACGAATTCTGGCTACGGTAGCAGTGATGAGACGGCCAGCCTTCTCGTCTCAGGGCCATCAGTCACTGTCATAGTACCCACTGAAAATAGAAGCGTTAAACCAGTGTTGCAAAGGCAGGATTGTACCACACACTTACGACCCCAATTATCAGGCGGGCCTGGCAGCGAAGAGAGCGCCGCGTCAATTAGAATAGAAGACGGTACAACAAGGAGTGTACCAGATATAGAATTACAATGTCGAGAACCCGCGGATCGACCACAAACCCTGGTATCACCGGTAGCCACTTGCTCACATCGTGGGTCAGTGACTACATGCCAATTAGTTCCACAAACGTACGCGAGATGTCGTGTATGCGAGAGGAGGCAGTCTACGGCGCCTATGTCAGCGCTACAACTAGCGCGCTCTATGTCGAGGGAGAGTGTACGTTCTGCTGTACACTATCCGTGTGGATGTAGTTCACTACACGCTGTCAGCACATGTCCTGTCATACAACCACCGGCGTTATTACTACCAGCTACAAGTACCAGAATAATCCGCCAGAGCTCCCAGCCCGAGTCTAGCGCATGTGCTGCGCACTGTGTCCATCACTCGCACCACCCTAGCGCCTCTCTACGACAACTGAGGGAACCAGGTGATGGAATCGCGGGAATTGCCGCCGATTCGCTACGTATCAACGGCGGCATGCGACCCTTCAAACAGGTAAGTACTTCACTCCCTAGATGGCGCTGTCATAGTAGAAAATGTTAAAATGAAAATGTAGTTGAGTGGTTCGTGCAATTCGTATCTCATTGAAGTGGTGCGTTACAAGTTAATTATATTAGAAGTATTTATATGAAATATTTATGCTAATTATATTAACAAGAATTTGAGGTAAACATATAACTTTAAATACAAAACACGGTTTAAATATTATATATATTAGACTAAAACATAAACCGTGAATGCTATGAACTCGTTATCTTTTTTATATTTTTCCATGAAAACAATTCAATTAATTAAACAAATTGTTTGGTAAAATATGAAAAGTAAAAATAATATTTTCAGCGCGAGGAATGTTGTAATTAAGGATAACAAAAGTTCAACGTAGCCCTTGTAAACGCTAGACACGCAACTCGCAAGCGACCAGCACTGCAAAAAAGGCTATCTAATTAGATCACTGACTAAATTAGAAGAAGAAACAGCTGTATAATTGCTTAAGCGGCTTCGTCTAACTACGTTTTTTTAATAAATTGGTCCATTATCGCTAGTTAAGGATTTCTTTATGCGAAAGAAATTGGCCACTAATCTTTTCTTATATTGGACTTATCAATTTACAAAACAGATGCAATTTCAGTAGAAAAATGATGTTATGATTTACTTAATAAAAATATTTTTTACTAATTGTATATTTTCCACTACCTTTAAAAGTTACGTAGAATACCTAAATTATTTATAAGGATAAAAAGCGATGTGAAGAAATCCTTATTAAATGTCTTCACAAGATAAACCTGTTTAATTCGTACTTACGGGAGTCACGGCAATTTGACTCGCCTTATGCACGTAGAAACGATCTTGCTTAAATTAACATTACGGAGAATTTTAAGTGCCTCATTCATACATAGACATTATGAATTACGTTATTCAACGGTACATTACCATTGTACATTTAAGAGTACCGCTGCTAGCAATTCCAGATATATTTAGGCCGGCGTGTAAGTGCTGTGTAAGGGTCTTGAGAGGTTCCTTTCAAATCAAATCAAATTTTAAATGTTTGATTTGATTTCTGTTTTCAACCTACAGGGGCTGCTCCTCTGTCCACAAACCCTGTCGCAGACTCGCCGGGCACGACTAAGGCGCGCGTTTACTGAAGCCACAGGAGACACGGTCAACTACGTTAGAACGGTGGGCTCGTATAACTGCATTTTGCACCGCCACCACCGATTGACTGTACAATCTATCATACCCCAATTCGGAACTTTGAAATAACTCTCTAAAGTACCAAAAAAAAAAATACTGGACTTAATAATATAAATTGTCCTAAGTTGTATATTAAAATATAGAATATAATTGATATGTTATAACAAATATAATTAATTTTTAAAGTTAGATCCCTGCATGATATAGCTATTTAGCTTAACCATATTAATTAGAAATAGGATTAGCTGTTTATTAAGTTCAAATATTTACAGTGTCAGGTTGTACAGTCAATGTTCGGGCAATATTTGTGGATTGATCACAAAATATATTAATTTATTAGTTGGCGAATGTCACGTTCCTGTAGCCTCCTTAAGTTCATGTTTTACCACATGTCCTACTTTAGCACCCAATAAGCTTATCATAAACTAAATCATTTTCTATATATTCATATATAGAAGGCTGTGTAGGCTACACATCATCGCCCAGCAATGTGAAAATCAGCTTAAATATTCATAAGGTTTTGTTATACAAATTAAATCGGATATTGTGATTTTTATCATCTTAAGAGCATCGTCATGGTTAATACAAATTGCCAAAGGAACGTTTATCATGCTTTGGGAACCCATCAACTCAAGCAAAATACACAGCACGTACACATCATTTAGCTGCCCGTTTCACAATGGACATACAGCATATGAATGCACTTAGATCAATGGTTTGCACTTAGGCTGTCAAGCAAAATTAGATAATATAAATAATGTTTAGCATTTAATTAAATAATTTACTTTAATATTATGATATGGAACTTAAAAACAAAACAAATATATTAAAATTTACTACCATTCTAATATTTCATCAAACATCAAGAAATATTAAATTGCAACTATCTTTTGTGGAAATTCCCAAGGTTTTCTGTGAAAGAATTGGCTCAAAGGGATTTTGGCAAATATATTAATCTCTCAAGTGTAAGGCGGTGAATTATTACATTTCTCCAGATTTATTTTGACTTCCGCAAAGTAATCGGTTAAGTTTTAGAAATATGAACAAATTATATTTTTATTAAGATTTACAGCAATTTTCTTTTATATTAACGTATGAATAGTGCCATTTTGTGATACTAAAAATTATTTTATAATTTTTGAATGAAATATTAGAATTTCTTTTTTATATCTAAAATTGATTTAAACATAGAGATACGAGTATGATGCCAAAAGGGATCAATATAGCAAAGTAAGTAACCGTGATATTAGAGATTATTCTAGACCGAGGAACCGAGCAATTTATCATGTTTGGAAGAAACAAAGTGTTTTTTTTTTCAGACAGTTATTAGATATTCATATTACGTTTACTATTAATCTTTATGTAGATGATATGAAAATACAAAGTGTATATATTTTTTTTAAATATAATTCATACCGAAAATTAAGAAAATTTTCGTAGAGAATTTGTTTTGAAATAATAGCTTAAATAAAAGCTTTTAGACAAAAAATATATTATAGTAATATTTATAATATTAATATTCCAGATATTTTCCTTAATACACATTTGGCCTTCGAATAATCTGAAAGAAATCGAATATTTCATGAAATTTCTTGCTAAAATAACCTAACTTTATACGTTACAATTATAAACAAGCAATGATAGCGTGCTTAGTACTTTTTAGGACTTTGTTGTAAAAATATATGTAATATACGTTGTTAAAGCCCTGACATAATTGAGCGGAAAATGTTACAACCTTGCGTTTGTGCCTAATACATTTGTTGATGAAACAAGTTCTATGTTTTTTGTAAATAAATGGATATTTTTTTTTAGATGATGGATTGATTGATGGACATATTTTTAATTTATTTTTTTGTGTTTATGTATCAACCGCATTTTTTACAAAGGAAACTCTACAGCTATTTAAACGTATTATATTTTGCGGTTAAGCAATACAACATACATTCTCAACAACGTAATTTAATGTAAATATTCATAAAATATTAAGATATGCCCATACAGTATATAATATTCACGTGTAATAATGGTTGTATTCGATACTCGATAAACTTTGAAATTACTTAATTGATAATGATAAAACTTTGCATACTAGTTCAACTCACTATAATACTCATTATTGTACTCAGGATAGTTTTTAAACGAAAAAATGTTACGGTCATCTAAAAATATTTTAATAGAAGAAAAGAAAAAAATTCAGTGGATATTTTTCAAAGATAATCTATACTTAAGGGAAGAGCGGGGTTGTATGGGTTTTTAGCCACTAAAGCCCCTGTGGTAGCCGTGTTTGACATAGCAGAAGAGCCTCGGGAAATCGGTCGAACCGCACCCTACTCAGGCCCGCTCACCTACAGAAATATTATAATTTTACCATAGAACAAGCACATACTGACTCTTGTCGAATAACCCATAAAAATAGATGGTCCGAGTTCCTTTTCTACACACCTGCGGTCATAAAGAATAAACTATTTTAAATTTCCAACAACAGGAGTGAGGCTAAAGCGACTTGAAAGCCTTAGAATGTCATGTTTTTGGACCACCAATATACGAACTGCGCGACTACTAGGTAAAAAAACTGTTATGAGATTTTTTACTACAATCATAAGTTATTCTCAATTTGGCGGAAAGTGGGAACGGAAGAGTTAAAAGAAAACAGAATGTTTAACATTAGATTCTCTGGTTTCCTCTGCCTACCCTGCAATGTGCGGGATACAGCGTGAAGTTAGAAAGAAAACCATAAGTTAAATATAATTACTAATGTTAATATATATAACTTATAGCAGGGTATTGAAAAAGTATGAAAAGTATTAATATTATAAAAAATCTATATTTATTTTACAATTTTTCATATTAAAGCCTAATTTAATTACACCAAGTAGTTATATCGCAGTATTTCTATTTCCAATGTTAAGTTGATTGAAGTGTTTCGGACGTTTCTTATAATAAAATGACTGTGAAAGATACTTTATGAATTGAGTGCTGACCCATTTTTATTTTATATTAGTATATATTCCTTTTGAAATTAAGCAAGTGATCATTGTGCTCGCCTTACTTACCTTGAATAGATGACTGTAGCTCACAATGAACTACATACGTAATGGTTTATGATCTTGTCACCTTAAAGATATTTAGTCAAAACAGTAAAATATTTGTGGTTAGATTTGCTTTAATAAGCCGCATTATATAAAAAGCATAAGAAGGTAATAAAAATCCAGTATTTAATACAATATTTAAATTGACAGCTTCACGCTTTATCCCGCATAGCAGGGTAGTCAGAGTGAACCATTGGTGTCAAGACGCTTTTTTTTTGCTTTTGACATGGCGGAACTCAACGCCGCGCTTTGTTTCATCAGAGTGGAGAAATTGATGTTAAATACATCAGGCATTTGACAATTTACGAATTTCATCTAATCAAAAGCCTTCTTTCATGTCAAGAAGGGATCATAACGCACCTTGTACGTAATTCCATTCGATACATTGTTGAACTGATTGTTGAATGGTATATCATTGTAATTTTCTGAATTATGGATGATCAATTGAGTAATCATAGAAATGTTTCCGGAACACGCTACTATATACCTACTTTAGGAACATACACAAAATGTATTAAATAAGTTGTTTTCAATATTATTTATGTCTATTTTAGTATAGAGCTTTTTTTCCTTTTTTCATTAAAATAATTTCGGAAAATTATTTAGATATTTTTTTTTAATTAAATAAAACTATTTAATAAAAGACTTAGAAGAAACGCCTGTCGTGGCGCAGAGGCACAAGCGTGCGACTGTAAACGTGACAGGTTGTGGGTTCGATTCCCACTCCAGGAAATGTAAAATTCAGTATTTTCATTTCTTGGGTTTGGTAACAAGGCAAAGCGCGGCGTTGACTTCCGCCACTCAACACGCAATGCCTCAATTCGGCGGAAAGTGGAGAACGGAATTGTTGAATGAGGATGGAGTGTCTTAGCAGTAGGTTCTCTGGTTCCCTCTGCCTACCCTGCTATATGCGGGTTACAGAGTGAAGTTAAAAAAAAAATAAAAGAATGTACTTTCTAAGCAAATTTCAATATTAGCTAAAATATTATATTTTTATGTTTTTATTATAAACGTCAATATTTTGTCTTCAAAACGGTATTTTTTTTTTATTTGTTGGTACAATATATTATAAAAGTTATTACATATCCAAAGAATTCCATAGCAAAAGCTAAAGTAATCCCCTAATACCTTAAAAGCTTGGCGTAAGAATAAGCACACTGTATATAGTGAGCAATTTCACAGATTAGTTTACGATAGTACCGCGTAAAATATTCTCATTCATTACCGAGCGAGACTGCCTTACGTAATATTGTAGGTATAAGAACATCTTTGTGTAAATGATCCTCTTCAGATTCGTAATATTCAAAATATATATTCTTGCCATAAAACTGGTACTTGGATGTCTGCCCATATCCCATGAAACGGCATCTTTGCTTATGTTGTGTCATTACCATGGAAAGTAACGCGTCAATCACGCTGCAGGTTTTGTTATCGTTTTTTGATATGAAAAAATTATGTCAAGTATAAAAAAATATTGAATTGTAATTGTATAAGTACTATTTTAACAGCTTCACGCTTTATACCCTAATCAGAGTGAAACTTTAAACATTCCGTTCACCGCTTTCTGCCCGAAGTTGAGACATATCGTATTAAGTGGCGTAACTCAACGACGCACTTTGCCTTGCTACCAGACCCAGGAAATGAAAATACCTAATATATTTAAAATTTTCATTTCCTGGAGTGGCAATCGAACTCACAACCTGTCACGTTAACAGTCGCACGCTTGTGCCTTTGCGCCACAACAGTCGTTGAAGAAATATTAACATTAAAAACTATATACAAAGATTGCAAAAGCATTAATATTTTTTGTAGTCTCTCTCTAATAAAATCATATTTGACACAGAATATGTTTATTTTGGGTATCTTATAAAACCGTATTCTATGAGTTCATAGAGTCACAGACATTATGAAATTAGTTGTAGATATAATGAGCATTTTAAAATTATTCTTATTACTGTAAATAGTCTACTTTTTAAAAATATACACATACAAACAATTATGAAGGACTTGTCTCACGGAAAACCACAAAATACAATAACCTGCACACGAAAATCAATGTCTTATACAAAAGCTTGTAATAAATCAGAAAGATTAGATATCATATAAAAAAAATCATTAAAATTTGTTCACTCAGTAAAAAGTTATACGGTAACACACAAAAAACAGTCGAAATGATGACCTACTCTTTTTTTCAAGTCGGCTTAAAACAAATCGACGTTTCTTAATTATTATATAACCCAAATACTCTCTGAAAGCTTAATCTATAATGTTTATCACGTTGCTTAAGCATTGTTTTTTCCATCACGTAAATCGAGGTTTACCGCAGCGGGAAAATTCCTTCATAACTTGTGTGGTGCACGCTGCACTGAGTGTAAGTGCACTCTAGAAGAGATGCAATTTTGCGATTGCTTTGAAAAAAGGCTTTATGGGTTTTCATCGACATTTTCATTTTACTGTGCGTGTATATTGCCACTAGCTGTATTTATTCTTTTTTTTCTTACATACGCACCGTTATACTGGGTGGCATACATACTCACTCATTCACAGGTCTCTCTTTCTGTATTAAATATACACATTTCCCTTAGGACGTTTATACCTAGCGTGATTTACACTTTTTTTTATATTTTATGTCGTATCTATGAAATCTAATGTAATATGCAATTATTCTAATATCTATTTAGAAAATAATACGATGTAGAGGGCATTATGGTGCAGTGGAACAATCTAATAGTAAACGCGATTGGGTGAGCATTCGAGTCCAACTCAGGGTAATGATATATTAATATTACTAGCTTTCCGCCCACATCGTCGCCCGCGTGAAATTCGATTATAGCGCGCGACATGGTAAGAAGTAGCCTATAGTCTTTCCCAAGGTCTAGACTATTTGTCAAAATTGGTTAAGTGGTTTAGGTGTTAAAGTTGTAAATAGTTGAACAATCTTACATGATTTTATGTTTGACAATAAGGAACTTCCATACAAACTTTCATCCCCTATTTCAACCTCTTCTACCCTTTTCTTCGCGATAAAAAGTATCCTATGCCCTTTCTCAAGTTTAGTTCTATCTTCATACCAAATTTCATCAAAATCGGTTAAGTGTTTTAGGTGTGAAAGCGTAACAGACAGACAGACAGAGTTACTTTCGCATTTATAATATTAGTAAGAATAGTAAGAATTATCATTTCCTCGTTGTGGTGAGACAAAGCGCGGGATTGAGCTCTACCTATTACTACACTTTGTGTCCAATTCTAAATGGAAAAAGGAGTGTCTCGACCTTAGGAGCTATCTAATGTGAGAAAAACTGCTTTTAAATATAAAAGATAAAATTATAAATACCTGAATGAAATCGAAACTAAAATTATATACAATAATTATGATATTTTGAAAATTATGAAGCTTTGTTAGTCCGTATTGCAGTTTGACCTACTTTTGCTTTATAGTACGATTAAGTACGGTATTGTTTTCAATGGCAGGAAGAAGGAAGGAAACTCCTTACGAGATATCATTTTAGTAAGTTCTTCAAAATAATTTTCTGTTGTTATTGCTACGGTAGAGCTTTAGACGCGTTATATATGTTCATGTTATCTTGGCCTATATTGGTATAAATGTATTTTATTTTCTATTATTTAATTGAGAGTCAACAACAAATCTTTTTTTATATATATAATTAGTATTAATTCATAGTTATAACGACTCAAAAGCAATGGTGTTGAGGCCCACATTAAACAGTAGGATAGCGTTTGACAGTAAATGTGATGGTTGTCAATCTTTACTCAGGGGAGTAATTACATTAAAATAGAAATCGCGGCGTTGAGCTCCAACACTCAACGTTCAATGTTCCAAATTCAAAAAAAGGAAAACACAGTGTCATGGCACTAGATTCTCTCTACATACAATGGTATAAACAAAAAAGCGTAAAGTTCTTATTACTTTTTGAGTCAATTTTAATACAGTGTTTAGAATTCTTATTGTTTTTTTATATTACAAATATTATTAATAATTTGTCATTTCAACAATACACCTTTTTTACTTTATATCAAAATTTCCCAGATTAAGTTACGTTTTTCCAAAGGTTTTTCGTGAAAGTAACAGAACGCAACGCAAACTGGAATTAGGCCTGAAGAAAGGGCGGGTCGCAGTAAATAATATAAATAAATTCACGCCTTATCCCAGTGGAGTAGATAGATATTTTTCTCTCATTTTTCTTTTCTTTCTTTAATTTTGGACAAATTGTGACAAAAAAGAATTGTATGGACAATAAAAATGTTTTATTTATACTATGAAAATACTACAGGTACAATAAAAAATTAAAAATAAAATAAAATAGAAATATTATGAGAAATATTACAATTTGTACTTGCTAAGATACTCTTTCTACAGTTATACCTTGAAAAATGTTTATTTTTGTGTTCTAATAAATACATTATCAATAAAGTAATAAAAAATATCCAATTTTAAGAGTGAGAAGAGAGAGAATCCATTCAATTACATTATATTTTATCAGCTTCGCAGTTTTTGCCGAATGACACTGTAGTTAGGAAGAACTCAGTGTCAAAACACTACGTACTTTACTGCCCGCTCTAGTTCGCGACGTTGAGTGGCGAAACTCAACACTGCATTTTATCCTATCAGAGCAGGAAAATTAAAATAGTTCAAATGTAATCACCCCCATGAGCGGGAATAAAACACACAACCACTCGCAGTAGGTTCACATCAAGTTCCTGTACCACTGCGCCAGGATGGCCTCAAGTAACCTTTCATACCACTTTTTAATAAAATGCAATATAAAATATAACCTGCCAGTAATTAATTCAAATATTAATTCAACAGTTTTATTAAAGCTGTTTCAACGAAATATCGATGGTTATTTCGCCATTATGGCGCTGTTCCAACCGGTCAGCCATAGCGGGCCTAACTTTAACTTGTCAAATAAATTACTAGATTGGCGCAGCACAATACGTTTTATACAGTTACTCCACTTTTATTGTTCTCATGTGTCAAATATGTATTTGAGAAATTAAAGTTATTAGTAATAAAGCTTTGGGTAATATTTCTTATTAGTAAATTAAGCGCCTGTCGTGGCGCAGAGGCACAAGCGTGCGACTGTAAACGCGATAGGTTTTGGGTTCGATAGCCATTCCAGGAAATGAACATTTTAAATAGTATTTAGTATTTTAATTTCTTGGGTCTGACAAGGAAAAGCGCGGCGTTGAGTTCCGCCACTCAGCACGCATTGCCTTAATCCGGCGGAAAGTGGGGAACGGAGTGTCTTAACACTAGGTTCTCAGGTTCCCTCTGCCTACCCTGCTACGTGTTTATGCGAGATACAGCATGAAGCTAAAAAAACAGAAAAGTAAATTATGTATATAAATACAAATGTGTGTAAAGTGGGACATCGCCTGACTGTAAAAGGCAGTGGTTGTGAGTTCGGTTCCCACTCGAGAAAATGTTCGCTGTTCTTTCCACCATTCCAACAAAGTGTCTTAATACTACCTTCTTCCTGACTATCCTGACATATGGGAAAAAGCAAAACTGAGAAAAACAAATACTATAAAGTATGTAATTGGTTCAAGATTTGTTCTTTGCAAATAATTTATTTCATCAACGTGTAACTTATTACTTATTGTACAATATATAAATATTTCATTGAAATTATGTAAATATTTAGACTAAAGAAACTTTGATTGAATCGGATATTCCGTAAATGGAAATATAACATTATATTTTCATTATAGAAATACAAATACACTGTGGCCATCGTCGTATCGAGACAGAATCTAACTGTAAGCGCGATTGGTTGTTGGTTCGATTCCCACTCGGAGGAAAAGAATGTCGGTGTTGAGTTTTGTCACTAAGCAGGCAAGTTCCAAATTCGGGCAGAAAAGGAAAAAATAATTTCTTGACACTAGGTTCTCTGTGATAGCTATATATAATACGTCTATGGGTAGTCTATTATAAACACGTAGATTGTTTTATTTATCATCTACCTCCTTTTTGTAAAATATTCGACTGACAAGTGACGTTTCCTACGGCGGGGATTTGCAAGGAAAGACTCACTTTCGTATCGACCGTTGTACAGTTCAGAACAATAAAGAGTCAATATTAATTAAAATGGTTTTTCTTTTTTATTCCACGATCTAACAAATGTGACCTATACTATCTATACTATGCGGGGACAAGCATGATGCTAGCAAGAAATATTAGTATTTTTTTTTTTTAACTTCACGCTGTATCCCGCATATAGCGGGGTGCCTACCCCGCTATATGCGGGATACAGAGGCAACCAGAGAACCTAGTGTTAAGACACTCCATTCTCTTTCAACAATTCCGTTCCCCACTTTCCGCCGAATTGAGGCATTGCGGTTTGAGTAGTGGAACTCAGCGCCGCGCTTTGCCTTGTTACCAAATCCAAGAAATGAAAATACTTAATTTTATATTTCCTGGAGTGGGAATCGAACCCACAACCTGTCGCGTTTACAGTCGCACGCTTGTGCCTCTGCACCACCACAGGCAAAAATATTAGTATTGTAAATATAAAACGAATATAATGGGTCATAAGCATAAAATGAGCGACAAGTATAAAAATTGTGGAAAAATTGTAATATAAGATATACAAGCAGCTGTTGCTATTCTCACACATCAAGTACGCTATTATGTTTCATAAAGGTCCTTACGGTCCAGGTTTAGGTCATCCACTTACAAAGTCCTTGCTTACACTGAAATCTGTAAGAATGTTGCTTCTTTTTAAATTTTCTGCTATATTTTTGTATATTTTTTGTAGTGATTAACTTAGAAATGATATTAAGTATTTAAAATTAATTCGAAAGTCTAAACTATTTTATTTAAAATTTCCAATATTATGTGTAAATCTACCTATTCCTTTATGAATGAAATTTTAAATCGTCAAGTTTTTATTTGAAATTGAATTTAGAGTCTTGATTAACTCCATTTTACAATATTAGCGTAGTGCTCATAATAATTTTAAGAAATTTCAATTAACTATTAATTGACTATTAACTTTAATGAACAATAAAGGATTTATACTTCTTTCCACAAATTAGAAGAAATAGAGTATTAAGACACTCCGTCCTCTATCTTTCAAATACAGACATTGATGTGTTAAATGGCGGAACTAAAACGCCGCTCGTTACCTTTCCAAAGCGGGTAAATACAATAATTTAAATATAATCGTTTCCCCAATTTGGGATCGAACCTACAACAATCGTGTTTATAATCAGAACTTACCCCACTGCGTATCAAAAATTTTATAACGAAGATTGCCTTTGAAATAGTTGTAAATACACATTTACAAGGTGATTTATTAAAGACTGCCGAGTTGTAGATCAAAGGATAGCTGTCGATGCAGAAGTCGGTGCAGTGAGGACTGAGTCGACTTGTCACTAGTCTTCTGATGCGGTGTCTATTGGGAAAACCATTTAATTACTTTGGCATTGGCAACTGTGTTAAGATATATTAAAATATAATATTTTATTACTATTTAAAAATGTACACCTCACTTCATGTTAAGGAGAAAACAAACATGAAAATAATTAAAATAAATATTGAGGGGTTGTGGGTTTGATTCTCGATGGTGGGAGTGATTATTTTGAAATTTATTTTCATTTCTACGCTCTGGTAAGGCAAAGCGATGCGTAGAGTGTCTTGTCACTAGGGTCTCTCTCTACCGTAATACTGAAAAAAAAATCAATATTATATACACTATTATATATTTGACATACACTTTAGTACAAAGTGAAATTTACATTGCTAAGGTATCGCTTATTTATATTTCAAAATTGATGATTTTAATTGAAAAATACCTATGTATACTCATATTATATCATTTATAAAGAAAAAATCAAGTTTTTAGAATCACTTTATAACACTTAAAACATTAAAAGTGGCTGGGTTAATAATTTACATAATATTAAAAACTACTGTTTGAACTAGATGAAGACTTACTAAATACTTTACATACTAGCTCATTGCATAAGAACTTAAAGTTGATTATCGGAGACAAATTAAATATTTTAAACTTAATGCTCACAATAAATTTAGAATACTGTAAAACTTTAATTTCGATTGAAAAGCTTTGTTATGTACGACGTGATGGGTAATATCTCTTCGAACGGATACACTGCGTCTTGGCACATAAACCACTTTTTGGTTACTGCATTGCTTCTAAATTTTATCTGCACAGTTAAATTGAAAAAATACTACATTTTCATCTCCTTTATATATGTAATTACGTTCTCCACTTTCAAACAACTTAGCTACTTTACATAGTGAGTGTTAGGAGCTTTGCAATTTTCTTAATCAGATGGGAGGAACTTACAATATAAATGCGTTGCAAGCGTGAATAAATTAATATGTCGAAATGTATAGTTTTCAGGCTACGCACTTAGATATAAGTTAAAAATTTATATGTGAATTCTGTTCTTATATAAATAAATACTTTCTCGTCTGAAAGTATTCGATTTGCTTGATTTTTTTGCCTTAAATATTAATTTAATGATATTTTAACATAATTATATGCAAGTCGACTTATTTACTTATTCACGCCTGATACGGAATTATTATTTCGAAATATTTACGTACAAAATAATAACGTTATGCATAGAATAATTAACTGACTTGAAAATAAGAGGAGGTTCAATTTGAACTGTATTTTTTTTATATGTGCTTTTTTACTAGAGCACCAATTTCAATAATTCTTTTTTTAAATGATAGCTAGTGCTTCTAGTGTGGTCCTATTTAAATTTAATTAAGATATGGCAAGTATTTTTTGAATTATTCGTAAAAAAAATACTTTTCATATCACTTATTCGAAGCCATGTTTCCGTTTTTGTTAAAATTTTAACTATTACTTAAGTAAAACTAGAACCTCTTTCTAGTACTAAGAAATCTATATATTAATACGTGAAACAAAAAACTTTGGATCCCTTTTTACAAAAATTACGCGGAGGAGAATTAAACTTGGTACACTTATAGTTTTTATAGCGAAGGAGTGTATAATGATAATATCATTCTAAAATAATGGATATAAAATATATTAAATTAAAAAAATTATATATTACACACACTACCATGGTTACATTAATAGACAACGCGTTGTTAACGCGTCAACGGAAACTCTAGTAAATATAATTACATCACGTTGACTAATTTTCAAATAACACTAAAACTAAAGCATCACAAAATCCTTAAGTGCTAAAAATAAGCGCGCACTAAAATGTTTCTGCAGATTTACTTAATATTATTCTTGCAGTTAAGACGAGACGTCTTTGCATTTGTCTTGCTTACCTTAAACCTGCATTCGCTTTTATGACTGTTTTCACTGTAAAATTTAAATGTAAATGTTTTTTTGAAAGAATATCTTTACTTGTTTTTAAAAATTCTTTGAACAAAAATAAGAAAACATCTATTTTTTAAATTCTTAATACTTTGCCAAGTAAACTCTTAGATGTTTTTGTTTTTCAACTAATTTTTTCTAGTTTATTTTTGAAAAATATATTTAAATGCGTATTTAATGCGTTAAAATATATTTAGCAATTTTACTTGCAATTTCTTTTTTTTATGGATAACAGATGGCAAACGAGCAAGAGGACCACCTGATGGTAAGTGGTTACCTTCGCCCAACGACATCTACAACACCATAGATGTTGTAGATGCGTTGCCAACCTAGAGGATATAGATCGAAGTGGAGGACAATGTAGTAGTCCGCTATCGCAACCAACTACATTTTGGGGAACGGATAGGTGGTTTATAGTTGCAATGCCTCAATTCTGCGGAAAGTGGGGAACGAAAATGTTAAAAGAGAACGGAGTGTCTGAACACTAGGTTCTCTGGTTCTCTCTGCCTACTGTGCTATGTGCGGGATACAGCGTGAAGCGAAGTGACATAAACTATTGTAGTTCATTTAGAACGCGTTGACCTGAAAAATAAATAAAATCTTTTAGATTATTCTACACAAGGAAATATTATATTAGTATACTTCTATTACATAAATATATATCTTTCTCATCTGATTACGAAGATAAAGAGCACCGTTGAGTTTTATTACTTAACATGCGATAGCTTTTAAAGACGGATAAAAAATGAAAAATGTTGTCACTACGCTCTCCTTCTGCGATAAATGTCAGGTTTTTGTGATAGTTTCACAAAAGAAGCTACAGCTTAATTATATATAAATTATGCAATTTTTCTTATATAATTTTTTTTTCGACTTCACGCTGTATCCCGCAATTAGCGGAGTAGAACCAGAGAACCTACTGTTAAGACACTCCATTCTCTTTCAACAATTCCGTTCCCCACTTTCCGCCGAATTGAGACATTGCGTGTTGAGTGGCGGAACTCAACGCCGCGCTTTGCCTTGTTACCAAACCCAAAAAATGAAAATACTAAATTTTACATTTCCTGGAGTGGAGTGGGAATCGGAAATGAAAAAAATGAAAATTGGAATCGGAACCTGTCGCGTTTTTACAATCGCACGCTTGTGCCTCTGCGCCACGACAGGCGTTCTTATTTCTTATATAATATATAATTTTATTAATTAATCAGCATTAAATATGAATAAAAATATAAAGTGGCCTCAACGATTCCACTTGTGAAGTATCATTTAAACTACTTAAGACCGCAGTCATCAGTTTGCAGTTTAAGATTCACCTGCATAATGTAGAATGAAATGTTAATTTAAAATGTTTTGGCTTCTCAATGGGCACTTAAATTGAGTATACTTCGAATTTCATATGTTAAAAGCTTCATGTATTAATATCGTGATTGTACATTAGGAATAAGAGTAGGTAGAGGGAACCTGAGAACCTAGTGTTAAGACACTCCGTTCCCAATTTTCCGCCGAATTGAGGCATTACGTGTTGAGTGGCGGAACTCAACGCCGCGCTTTGCCTTGTTACCAAACCCAGGAAATGAAAATACTAATCTTTTACATTTCCTGGAGTGGAAATCGAACTCACAACCTGTCACGTTTACAGTCGCACGCTTATGCCTCTTTGCCACGACAGGCGTTAGGAATAAGTATCTTATTTTTTCAGTTTCACGCTTTTTTCCGCAGAATAGATATAGGGAACGTAATGTTAAGACGTCCGTTCTTCGCTTCCGCCCAAATTAGAAACATTGCGTGTTGAGTGGTGGTACTTAACGACGCACTTTATCTTACTAACTACGAACGAGGAAATGAAAATAATGTAGATATAATAATTTTGACTGGGAATCGAATCCACAGTCCACAGGTGCTAACTGGTGGCTGTCATTGCGCCTCAACAGAAATAGTTATAAGTAAGTAGCTGCATAAATCTATTATGATTGTTGATTTTTGTCGAATAATGAGAAAGTAAATAAGAAAATGTTTACTTCTTCCACTATATTATGTCTAAACCAATCAACGTAAGTGTGTCAAGGGCACCATGGGCAACCCCACTTTATGGCAATTGGAGTCCATGATTTTTTCTCGAAGGAACAGTATAGGAAGTTTATTACTTAGATCTCATAAGTTAGTATTGCTGTTGTTTTTATTTTATATATATTCGTATTTATGTAATATATTATATTACAGAGAGTATAACAATATTTCTATAATATTGTAAAAATATACTGGAAAAAGAGATTTTTTTATTCTTTCTTCTTTCATTTGGGCAGAGAGATAATAGTGTTAAAACACTGTACTCTACTCTACTCTCTGCGCTTTATAATACCAAGGAATAAAAATGACCGAAGATCGATGTTTTGCTTTTATGAACAACGTAGGTTTCATATAATTTATTAAATATATTGTAGCCCGATTAAACAATTTTTTTTAAAAACAATGTGCTTGTTTTGGAATTATTTTATTCTGGAAATAAATAATAATAATTATTATTAATCTTTGGCCTTTGTGTAATTCTCATGTATAAAACAATACAATATAATTCTCATGTATAAATACAGTTACGTTTCAGATTCGTTCAGTGGTTTTTGCGTCACAGAGGGACAAACATCCATTCCTTTTACATATATAATATTATGTAGGATTATAGAATAGAATTATAGAATTGGTCAAGACCAGCGTTTCATTTCACTCTTACGAAAAATAAATGAGTTTGGATGATTATGCTTTTAATGTAAGCTCGTCGGGGAATAATGACGTTTTAAAACTCAGTCTTTAAATATTTTCACTCGTTTTTATCCCATTACTATGAATATATGTTCATATACGTACATATATTACAATTTTTACACTATTTGGCGCAATTCCATTGTGTCTGACTTAAAATATTTTTTGTAAATATATATTTTACTTAATTTGATTAGTTCAAGTGCAACGTTAGGTTCATACGTGCATGAAAACGGACGAAAATAAGATTTTTATCTTTTAATATTTCCATTTCAATCTCATTAGTCGGAGTGCGGCGAAGTTTTGTCACTTCTACGTTATGTGCCTGAAATGAACAGAAATTGTGGAATGGTATGATTTGTGTCTAGGTTTTACTTATTGTATAAGATGTATGATTTATTAAGAAAAATGTTATAAATAAAATTTATATATAGAATTATTATATATGGGATTTTTATGCACAATTAATCCGCCAAAGTATTCTAGAGTCTAAGGATTTTTAAAACCAAATATTTTGTTAAAGTACTAGAACGACAGAGGAATTAAAGCTTAAACTAAAATCTTGTAGCAAATTTTGCAAACAATTATTGTTCATTATAAGAAAAGTTTAATTTTAAGAAAAGCAAACTTTAACATTAAGTTTTGTAAAATTGGGTAAATATAGGAAAAATATAGAAGTATAAATTTAGGTCTGTCCTATATTTTCCTAAGATCTCTTCCATTTCAAGTTACGATTCTGATAGCTGACATTTGACTTTCCACCTTCAATAGTAAATAGTTCTATTTTCAGTGATAATATTTATGAACAGACTTGGTTTTTGCTATTGTAAAAGCTCGTATATTGGTTAAGACCTCTTATCTTATATCTTAAGTTAAAGTATAAATCTTAGTTTCTTGATACTTGAGTATACTTCTGTACGTTTTGACACTAATTATTTCAGTTCGATAAAAATATATTATTTATTCTTTTTTAAGAAATTTAAAATAATTAAGATTTTAACAAAAAAAAAAGAGACTTTAAATAAAATGCATTGAAAAATTGAATTATTACAAATAAGTCATAAACAACTCAACGTAAATGAGACCATATCAGTAGCACTATCTAAAAATGAATGTTCAAAATTGGCTCACTCTGTAAAAAGTTATGCGGTAACATACATATAAAATACACTCAAATTGAGAGTCTCGTCCTTTCCTGAAAGTCGGTTAATAACGAAAATTATATAACGTATTCTATTAAAGTAATACTTCGCACTCGAACATTGCAGAGAACAATAAGTTCGTCCATTTGTTCATAATCCGTCAAGATCCGTTAGCAACTCGATCCAGACTGCTAAGCAGCGAAGAGTAATTTCCAGCACTAAGTACTATTACTTGTTTGTGAGGTCATTTTTCAGAGCCTTTCTCGTTATCCCAAAAAATATACTTTTTTGTTTCAACACTCATTTGCTCATTCAGCGATTCTGCAAATGGCTATCGGGTTTTTAGGATTTAAAGCTTTTATTGACACGACAGATTTAGTGGCGGAATCAAATGTTAGAGTTTCAACGAATAAAACCTTCTGCTAAAAAGAATTTTTATTAAACGATTTGGATATCTTCAGCTTGAACAAAGCTGAATTTAATTTTGAAAAACTATATTAGTACGGGATTTCACATTTATATTCTAGAGATATATTACAAATAGACATTCCACATCAAAATAAATGATAGAGCTCTGCAAATAACATGTATATTTTTTTAATAAAAACTTCCCTTTATACTGGCTTTTTTCAGAAATACGCATGTAAAATGGGTCATAGTCATCAAAGTTAATAGCAGCAGAACAAATAAAAGCCGCGCTTTTCAACGCTTGTTTAATATTTACTCTTATAGTCTAACTTTCATCGAGCTAATATATTTACGCCTTTCTAGTGTCCTTTTTGTTGAGCACTAATTTAATTGTTTGCGGTAGGGAGTAGTTTGTTAGAGCTAACTAGTTACTAATCTGATGAAGCTTGTCTTGTGCAAGATAAACGTTGTCTGCACTTGTAATGAGATAAAATATTAAAAAAAACTTCTCGCTTTATTCCGCGTACTGGTACTCAGAAATAACCTAGTGTTAAGACACAGCGTTCCACGCGAATTCGAGGCATTGCGTGATGAGTGGCGAATTTCAATATCGTTCTTTGTCCAGAATGGAGAGACGAAAATAATTTAAATATAAACGTTCCTCCGAGTGGTAATCGAACCCACGAACAATCGCGCTTACATTCAGATGGTATACTGCATCACGATGGTCTCAAGAAAAATTATAATATTAGGACTATAATCGAAGGTGCTCTTATGCGTAAAATATTTATCGCATTAGCAACGTGTACATCTACAGCTTTATTCAAATAGATAGTAGTGTGTGATATACACATGATAGTATGTGTAATATTTATTTTATTAATTTTATATATTTGTAATTGCATTATTATGAAAAATGAATTTCTGCACTTCCTTGACTAAAATTTAAGTATGTCTTTCATACTTCTCCGCAGTATGTAATACAGTCTATAAATTTTATCTGCATAATTTTAATTAAAAGAAATCGATAATTTTCTTACACTTCTTAATATATCTATTATAAATATCTAAAACGTTAAATGACAAGAACATATGAAGAACAAAGTAACATTTGACTGAGTTTCTATAGTTTTTTAAGAGGAAAAAAGTGAGAGGCATTTAAAAGTAAATAATATTTTTATATTAAAAACTGAAATTTTTCAACCCAGGCAGAATAAAGTTGTAGAAAAAACTGAATAAAATATTTTAAACTGTCTACTCACGTGTAAGTGATAGATTAGCTTGGGTTTGCCACTGAATACTAAAAGATAGTTCTATCGGGCTCATAACTATTCAGTTATCTGAATGAGTTGTAACTGTTATATTTTATATGAAATATCAATCGTGCTAATTTTAAACCACAGTATTTATAAAAGATTAAATTCATATATACATACATAGCTTCACGCTGTATTCCGCATATAGCAGGGTAGGCAGAGGGAACCTAATATTAAGACACTCTGTTCCTCACTTTCCACCGAATTGAGCCATTGCGTGCTGAGTGGCGGAACTCAACGCCGCGCTTTGCCTTGTTACCAAACCCAGTTTATGTTTTAAGGAATATAACTTAACTTCTTTTTATTTTTAACTTCACGCTGTATCCCGCATATAGCAGGGTAGGCAGAGGGAATCTGAGAACCTAGTGTTAAGACATTCTTTTCTCTTTCAACAAATCCGTTCCCCACTTTCCGCCAGATTGAGGCATTGCGTGCTGAGGGGCGGAACTCAACGCCGCGCTTTGCTTGTTATCAAACCCAGGAAATGAAAAATTACATTTCCTGGAGTGGGAATCGAACCCACAACCTGCCGCGTTTACAGTCGCACGCTTGTGCCTCTGCGCCACGACAGGCGTTAACTTAATCCAATAGTATTTATATGTATGTTTATATAAATATTTTTTTTGGTGAAAATAAATACAAAATAACAGTTTCACATAAACTTGATTATAACAAAGAAATAAAAAGAAGTAATTCTGCTTCCATTTTCGTGGGAATTGAACTCAACGTATCAAATTCATATAGTCTTTTTATATATATTTAACTATAAAAATATGACGTTGAGTTCCGCCACTCAACACGCAATGCCTAAATTCGGTGGAAAGTGGGGAACAGAATTGTTGAAAGAGAATGGAGTGTCTTAACACTAGATTCTCTGGTTCCCTCTGCCTACCCCGCTATATGCGGGATACAGCGTGAAGTTAAAAAAAAAATAAAAATATAATATTATCGTTACTGAACGGATAACGTTATGTTAAATTGAGGATGCCTAACTATCTCCATATATCCTGTAAAGATAGATAGAGTCATTAAATAAAATCGTAACGTCAGTGGTTCAGTAATATTTGGATCATATAATTTATGGGCCTATTTAAATATATGGTGACGGTAACATTTTTTTTTCAATTTTTGATGTGTTCACGAAAATTGAAAAAAATTGGCGTATTGGAACGTCGTCTCACTGTAAATGTGAATGGTTATAGGTTCGATTTCCATTCGGAGGAAAGTTTATATATTAATTATTTTTATATTTCCGCTCTGGAAAAAAAGTGCGGTATTGAGTTTCGCCACTTAACATGCAATGACTATTTTATTTATTTCGGTGGGAAAGTGAAGTACGGGGGCTTCTTGATGCTATGCAATAAAAATATCCAAAAAATAGCTGCAATAAAAAAATCTTACATAATTATAACAAATAAAGAAAAAAAAACAGAGAAATGCACTTAAAATTATTTTCAAATCTGTTGTATTTAAGCCATAAAAATATTATATTGCTATGAAATTTTCAGGCAAATCTGATGCAAGTGGTTGGTTAATAAATGACTGGTAAAGATGCAGGTGATGGTAATAAAAGCGTATTAAGAATATTACTTTGTATCTGAGCCCGATTAACGAACGTTTAATAAAAACGGATCTTGTATATTAGCGATACTTGGAGTAAATTACTTTTTTTTATGCTCTGTGGGTATAAAACAATAGCTTTCTGCTTACACATGAACACACGAATACGTTAAGAAATAGACGAAAGTCCATCGTGGTAAAGCGTCTTACAGTAAACGCGATTGGTTATGAGTTCAATTCCCACTCTGGCAAAAAAAAAAATATATTTTTTTTTCTTAACGCATAATGTATGGAATTCGAGCAGAAAGCAGTGAACGGAACGTTTTACTAAGTTCACCCTGACAATCCTGAAATGAGGGATAAAGCTGCTTACGCTGTTTTTTTTGTCACCAAATGTAGAAAATACATATTTTTACGCAAATTTTTACGCTGACTGAAATTTGTGTTTTCGATGAACTTTGATTCCGTGCCCATTTATTACCAACTCTTGGCACCACCCCTATTCTAAGATCACAATCCATATTTCCTACGCTTTTTGCTACGATGAAATCCTTAACTACCGTACGATCGTAATTCATTAGGAATATTACTTGCTATTCTAATTTATTACTACGGGCTATAATATATAGAGGTAGTATAAATGATTTAGGAAATATGAATTTAAACTCTCATGGTCACATACATAAGAATAAGTTTGTTCGACGGGATATTTACCATGTATTGTTTTTAGTTTGAACTCCCGATATTTCGATGCTGTTGCAAGCACCATGATCACGGGTAAACTGATCATCATGATCATGGTGCTTGCAACAACATCGAAATATCGGGAGTTCAAAATAAAAACAATACATGGTAAATATCCCGTCGAACAAACTTATTCTTATGATTTAGGAAGTTTTATAATGCAAATATCCTGATTTCTTTTTGAAAAAAAGGTCCAAATGTGCAGCTTTTCTCGCATAGCAATGAAGTAGACAACCTAAGCGTTAAGACACTCGATTATTATATTGAAATTGTTGTTGAACGGCAGAAATATCGTCGCGCTGTGCAAGGAAATGTTCAAATCATTCCCCTGAGTGTGGTTCGAGCACAGATCCACTCGCGTTTACAGTCTGCTATTCCACTGCGATCCGATAGCCTTAAAAGAAGTAAGAATTATCTCCAGCAATACAGATGTTATAGAAAAAATTATAAAACAAAATAGCATTTCTTAACAATTTTACTTAATTTAAATTAATAACGCCTGTCGTGGCGCAGAGGCACAAGCGTGCGACTGTAAACGCGGCAGGTTGTGGGTTCCCATCTCACTCCAGGAAATGTAAAATTTAGTATTTTCATTTCTTTAGTTTGGTAACAATACAAAGCGCGGCGTTGAGTTCCACCACTCAACACGCAATGCCTCAATTTGGCGGAATGTGAGGAACGGAATTGTTGAAAAAGAATGGAGTGTCTTAACACTAGGTTCTCTGGTTACCTCTGCCTACCCTGCTATATGCGGGTTACAGCGTGAAGTAAAAAAAAAAGAAAAAAAAATCAATTTTACCTTCAAATAGACATGGTATCATTTTTAAAAGATTACTCGTATGTACTTTCAAGTTCTTTCCCCTGAGCATCGAAACGATATAAGAAAATCAAAATACCCTCTCTCAGAGTAAGAAAACAAAATTATTTATTATACTCTAAGGAATTTTAAGTTTTCGCTTCAAACTTGTTTACTATGGGGAGAGGTTAATGACTTTAGAGAACGATAATCTTACTACATAATAGTAAAATAGTTCGTGCAAGTAATTTATGGTATAACGACAGTATCACTCTAATTACCTTGAAAGTGTGCGCCGTGTTGAAATTAACATAGATTAGCTTATATGTCTATGCATTTTGTAATAAATAATATAGTAAGTTTATTGTGCAGTGGAACAGTATCTGGCTGTGAACGTGATTGGTTGTGGATTCGATTTCCATTCTGGGGAAGGTTTATATTTAGACTATTTTAATATTTAGTATTTTCGTTTCTTGAATTTGGTAACAAGGCAAAGCGCGGCGTTGAGTTCCGCCACTCAGCACGCAATGCCTCATTTGGCGGAAAGTGGGGAACGGAGTGTCTTAACACTACGTTTCAGGTTCTCTCTGCTTACCCTACTATATGCGGGATACAAATCGTGATGTTAAAAATAATTGTGTAGTATAATTTCTTCTTTTTAAATTCACGCGTTTTTGCACAGTAATCAAGGATAAGATAAATCACTTCAGTCTCCACTTTTAGTACAATTTTATGTAAAGTGTGACTTGAGTGACGAAAACGAATGCCAAAATTTATATAATGCATCTAAGATGAGTTTTTATTATAACTATACAATTCCGTTAAGAAGGTTTAAATTCACACACCTCGCTTAGTCGAACCTATGACTACTGCGCTACAATGACAACACTTCTTTTTTTAATATAGCTCGTAAATAAATGATAAATATCTTAAATAATTAAAATTTTAAGAAAAGATGAAACCAATAATAAAAAATTGTAGTGCATTTTTTATTACGTATATCTTAAAAACTAACAAGTTTTACCAAAATTTTAATAGGTCCACACCAGAAGCACTAGTTAACGTATACACATAAAAAAAAATACAGTCGAATTGAAAACCTCCTCATATTTTTAAGTTGGTTGAAAAATAGAAATACACATATACATAACAATACATATATACACAATACATAGCTTCACGCTATATTCCGCATAAAGCAGGGTAGGCAGAGGGAACATAGTGCTAAAACACTCCCTTCCCCACTTTCAGTCGAATTGAGGCATTGCGTACAGAGTGGCGGAACTCAACGCCGCGCTTTACCTTGTTACCAAACCGAAATGAAAAAATCCATTTTCTGGAGTGGGAATCGAACCCATAACCTGTCGCGTTTACAGTCGCACGCTTGTGCCTCTGCGCTACGACAGCCGTCTCTGTAACTAACACTACATACAAAAGTGCTTAGCTATTCCTTCCACATGTGAGACGTCGTACTTCTAATCAAACTTCTAAACTTTAATGTTGCTAGGTTTACAGAAACTGGAAATAGTCTCGTTTGAAGTTGTTAGTTCTCGTAAATCTAGATACACAGTGAATGCTCAAACTTCCAATCCCTATCTGTATCTGTATAAAAACAAAGCTAGAAACTTTTATATACCTACCATTATTTCATTTATGATAAATTTAAATTAGTTTATTTATTTAATTATTAGCGGCAAGAGAGATAGGGGGGACCTCGGTTGACCTTCAAGTACACAGTATCAATGATATTGGAGGAAGGTCACGTAAAAAGCATGAGGACCACCCCGGAGGGCATGCCTGAAGAGGTTAATGACTGTGGAAAAGAGATATACAGGGACCGTAGCGTTTGGCCCTCCGTTCTCTCTGACTATCCCGCTAGGGATAAAGCGTGAAGTTAGGTAGGTAGGTAAGTATTTAATTAGCTGTATTACAAAAATTATCAACCAAACTTACTTACTTTTTACTCCGTGAAGCAATATTGATGATTCTTTTTTTATATGACAACTACTGATACTTATATAGTTCCATTTTATTTAAGATATGACGAGTTGTTTATGAATTTTGTAATAATTATACTTTTTAGAGCATTTTTTTGCAATCGGTTTTATTGTTATGTTAAAATCTTAATTATTATTGTGTTCATATTCTTTTATAAAGACTCTTTTAAAAAGAAGAGAAAAATAAAATTAGTCAATGATAATTTCCTGTAAATAAATGGAACTATTTTTGTTTACAATATATCATATGTGCACTCGTACATATTCTAAATAATAGTTATCAGATTTTCTAGCTTATTACTTTTCTTAGGGAAAAGTGACTGCCTTCGACCCTTTTTCCAAGTATATTATTATGTAAAGTAGGTAAACTACTCAGACGTATTTTCCATTTATATTTTAACAATGCTTGTCAATTTATCTTTTTTCGGGTCAAAGTGTCTTCAACTGGACAAAAGAGCTATAAATATTTTTAGGGATCTCCTTATAATGTGAAGTTCAGGAAAATGATAGGTGTAGTATCGATTTTAATGCTATATATCATAGTGTCAGAGGTAAATTGGCAGATTTGTTATGTCGTCTCATCCTTTTTGATATGGTCGATCGGTTATTAGCTCGACCTGTTTCTATTCATATATCAATATTTGAAAGGTTAAATCTAAAGGCTAAATTAAAATCTAATGTACTTTTTGCCACTTTTTAAATGTAATGAGTTGCATATTCTATTTCTAGAATTTCTCGTAATGCCGTCGTAGTTGAGTCAACTTGTTTCCATTACTAGCTCATTCCCAAGTTACTTAGCTCGAGGAAATAAATTTGTTTGCTGTCTGTCTAATAGAAAACGGTCGTCTTCATTTTAATGATCTAGTACGTTACAACGTAAGAAATGAAATAACAAGTATTTTCATTAAAAAAATTAATTAGACGAGGAATATCTACATCCATGTGGGAAATACTTTGAATTTATAATTAAAACCTAAAAATATAAATTATTTTCGTTTCATATATTTACTCTTGCATTGAACTTCTTTTCTATATTTCACTTCATTTCGCACTTTTCGTTCATACATAATATATAGACTTGGAGCTGGGAGACAAAACTCAACGCTGTACTTTAGTAACTATGGTATTGAAATATCTTTAGTTACGGTAAAAATATTTTTAAGAGGGACTACAATGGATCACAATCACAAATATTTAAGAACGGACTTCCTTTTTTGGTAGCCCCATAATTATGATAATTCAATTCACTTTACACAATACATAATTTATATTATAATAAACAGACATGTTTATGCATACCATAAAACCATCCACATAATACCATCATAATTTATAATACCATCCACACCACCTGGATGCGTGGCACTCCAGTACTGTGCGGTTTCGAAGGAATTTCCTTCCACGTGCCACTCAACTGTGGAATGGCCTACCTGCGGCAGTTTTTCCAGGTCGATACGAAATGGGTTTGCCTTGTCATTTCCATTAAAAAAAAAAAAAAAAAAAAATGTTTATGCGTATTTCCTACATCGTAAAAGCTAAGTATTTTTTCCGCCAATTTATTGATTTTATCTGTGGGAAAAACGATAAATACGAATACTTTCACAAGTGATAGTCAACCTGTAAAAATTATAATAATATTTACATAGTATATATACATTTAAATTTAATTTTAAATTCGCTTAAGATAAAAATGAAATTGTGTGGGAAATCACAGAATACTCACAGAAACCAGATGCCAAAATGTCTGACATTGATAAATATATTGTGACATACGAGTACATTTAAAGGGGAAAATAAATATATGAAATGCTGCAGTACATTGAACGAGGAAATTGGTAGTCTTATTATATAAAAAATAAATTTATTTTACAAAAAACATACAAAATCAACAACGAAAAATCTTTATAGTAATTCTTCTTCTTTTTTTTTTTCTTTAACTTCACGCTGTATCCCGCATATAGCAGGGTAGGCAGAGGGAATCTGAGAACCTAGTGTTAAAACACTCCGTTCTCTTTCAACAAATCCGTTCCCCACTTTCCGCCAAATTGAGGCATTGCTTGCTGAGGGGCGGAACTCAACGCCGCGCTTTGTCTTGTTACCAAACCCAGAAACTGAAAAATTTCATTTCCTGTAGTGGAAATCGAGCCCACAACCTGTCGCGTTTACAGTCGCACGCTTGCGCCTCTGCGCCACGACAGGCGTTAGTAATTCTTCTTTATCTTGTATATCTTTGTCTAATAATAATTCTTAATCAAATAGTTAATTAATATTTTTATTTGTCAAGTGAATATTTTTTTTTGGAAATAAAGTAGAAAGTTAGAGAAAATTTGAAAATCATAAAAGTTGTTGTTGTAAAACTTAAAAGATGACGTCAAGATGCTTTAAACAGTTTTTGTAAGTATTTTCTTCAGTACTTTGCCTATAGCTCGCAGAAGGATCGATTATATTGATGAAGTATGTATTATATATTCTATGGATCTTAAACTTTTCCTGTAAATTCCTATTTCTATTCTTGAAAACCATATAAATATTCAGGCAATTAGTAATATTTTGAGTTAGTTCCAAGACGAATTATGATTTTTGTTTGTTAGCTTCATGTTGTATTCCATACGTAGCAGGGTAGATGGAGGGAACCTGGGAACCTGTTAAAACATTTCGTTGATAAATTAAGGCATTGCATGCCGGAACTCAACGCCGTACTTTGCCTTTTCACCAGAGCCTACGAAAGTACTAAATATTAAAGATTATGAATATATAATATTTTTATTTCCTGAAGAGGGAATCGAACCCACAACCTTTATAGCCACCTGTGCCTCTGTGCCCAGACAGGCTCATACAAATTAAGATCTATATTTAAAACGTCCGAGATGTTTTTATAATATTGAAAATATATGATAAACAAAAATAGATTGGTACGTACTATACGTAATATAAGTTAAATAATTGTATTAATCACATTTCCTCTTCAATCTCAACGAAGTCCGATACGAATAATCTCTTAACTTCAACATAAGGAGCGGCATCATAAAAACTCAAAGAATTGCGTTAGAATAAGATAAGAATTTTCGCCTGAAATATTTACTCTATTACGTGATGTAAAGTTAAGATTCATGAAAACGTAAGATGCTGAATCTCTGTGTGTATAAATCGCGGACTGTCTGTACATTGTAAATGTATGAACCAGTACCTTTTTTGCTTTGATGTGGTAAATATCTATAGATCTTTGATTTGGTTAGGCCATCGTAGCGTAGTGGGACTAAGAACATGATTGGTTGTAGGTTCGATTCCTAAATGGGGATTTATTATATTTAAACTATTGTTGTTTCTCTTTTCTAATAAGATAAAGCGCTGCGTTTATTTTCACCAATTCGCACAATGTCTTGCTTTTGGTCAGGAAGCAGTGACCGGAATATCTGAACACAACGTGCTCTCTGAATACACGCGGGATAAATTGTGAAACTGCCAAATTTTTGTTTGATTTTCTCTCTTACAAATTCTTACCTAGCACACACAACCTGTCGCGTTTACAGTCGCACGCTTGCGCCACGACAGGCGTTAGTAATTCTTCTTTATCTTGTATATCTTTGTCTAATAATAATGCTCAATCAAATAATTAATTAATATAAATTATTTGTCATGTCAAGTGAATATTTTTTTTTGGAAATAAAGTAGAATAAAACACTGTAAAATATCAAAAACGTGACTTAATCATACTTTATTTTGTTAAAATATATTTTGCAAATTAATTTTGTTTAAATTCAAAAAATACTTTTAATTAATACTTTTTTTAATGTTTGAGTTATGACTCTAGATCACGCAAAAAGGAAAAGTTAAATTGTTCATATTTTAGCTAATTATTCAAATAATAATGAAAATTAATTGTTACTAATTAGTTTTAATTATAACTGTATAATTAAAAATATTTTTTTAACCAATTTTAATAAGGAGAGGGTGCTCATTTCTTCTGCATCTTTTTATGTATGTTATTGTATATTTCTTTTCTGAATGAATCCATTTTGATCATTCTTTTGTTATGATAGCTAGTGCTTGCGATATTAAGTTCTGACAAGTAGTTTTAATTAATAACTTTTTTTTTTAAATCGCGCATTATCCCGCATATAGCAGGGTAGGCAGAGGGAAACCGAGAACCTAGTGTTAGACACTTCGTTCTCTTTCAACAAATCCGTTCCCCACTTTCCGCCAGATTGAGGCATTGCGTGTTGAGTGGCGGAACTCAATGCCGCGCTTTGCCTTGTTACCAGACCCAATAAATGAAAATACTAAATTTTACATTTCCTGGAGTGGGAAACGAACCCATAACCTGTCGCGTTTACAGTCGCACGCTTGTGCCTCTGCACCACAACAGGTGTTTATATTAATGAATTGTTATTAATGATATCTGTAATAATCTTACTTTAGTACACTCTATTTGAAGTCAGTTTTTTTTTTTAGTTAAAATCTTATATTTAAAAATACCTATATGTATGTATATTTATTACCATAGTAAATAATATTTACATAATTCAAATACATAACATAAGTATGTTTAATGTTTCTGGCATATATTAATATTTCTGTTCTCAGTACACATTTAAGTGGTACAGTGAGTGAATCATTCACTATAAAGGCGGTAAAGTTACGGAACGAACTACCGCGTTTCATTAGGCAGCCGACGTCACGCCATTTAAATATCGTTTCAAAATCTTATAGTTTATATAACTTTGTATATTATATATATAACATTCATATTTGACTGTAAGCGCGACAAGTTATGGGTTCGATTCCCATTCCAGGACATGAAAATATTAAAAATTTATAACAATTTATATTTAGTATTTTCGTTTCCTCTCTCTGGTAACAAGACAAAGCGCGGCGTTAAGTTCCAGCACTCAGCACATAATGCCGCAAATTCGGCGGAAATTGGGGAGTAGCAATTTTAAGAGAACGGAAAGTGTTAACACTAGGTTCTCTGGTTCCCTCTGCCTACCTTGCTTGCAGGATACGGCGAAGTGAAAGTACAAAATATTATTTAATTTTCATTTCCTGGAGCGGGAATCGAACCTATAACCTGTCGCGTTTGCAGTGACACGCTTGACACAACAGGCCTCAAAATATAATTGTCACAATCAAAATTAGAGCACACATGTTTATAATATATGAATGTATACAAAAATTTCGTAGGAACTACGTCGTAAGAAGATTTTCTTAATTTATTTATTAACCAACTATGACGTGTCGTAGCGAGGGAAATTGCGGAACACCTTAATTAGAAGATTTTCTTTATCCACTTTGGGTATTATCCAATTATAGCAATTTTAATAACTTATTTATGTGTATAAATATTTCGGCACTTTAGTTATGGGAATAAAAGAAAACTATAAGAATTGTTTAATTATTTTTATGATTCGAAACTTTTTATTTTATTATAAGATATTAGATATAAACACGAATATTACTTAATCGATATCTGATTCTTTAGTATTATTTAATATAATTAATAAGAATCACAACAACGCCTATCGTGGCGCAGAGGCACAAGTGTGCGACTGTAAACGCGACAGGTTGTGGGTTCGATTCCCACTCCAGGAAATGTAAAATTTAGCATTTTCATTTCTTGAGTTTGGTAACAGGCAAAGCGCGGCGTTGAGTTCCGCCACTCAACACGCATTGCCTCAATTCGGCGGAAAGTGGGGAACGGAATTGTTGAAAGAGAATGGAGTGTCTTAACACTAGGTTCTCTGGTTCCCTCTGCCTATCCTGCTATACGCGGGTTAAAGCGTGAAGCTAAAAAAAAAAAGGAAGAATTAAAAGTGTACACACATAAATTTATAATAGAATCACTAATTCATATATTTTAAACAATACTTCAATATAACAATGCCTTTTTGTTAAATTATGCAGACGGAAACATCTCCGAAATCATCATCATCAGATTATCATAGTTAAGCTTAAATGAAAAAGTTCAGAACGCAAATATTTTTTGTAGTAACACGTTAAACTATTAAAATAAACAACACACAAAGTACCAAAATGTGTTTGACTTATACACCTATATATATATATATATATATATATGGATAAACATTTTGCTAAGAGAATACGTAATTATATAAGTTAGTTAGTATCATTATAAAATTTGGTACAAACTACACCAGATAGAAATCTAATTTAATTAATTCCTGTAACTAATACAGGTAAAAACGTGAAGAAGGATACCAATCTTGGATTACACTTTTATTGGAGAGAAAATTGAGATTAATGGAAGCCATCAATCGCTTTCCCCAAGAACGAGGAGTGACGACGACATTTAAAATATATTTATAGTCTTTAAAAATTGCCAATTTAAGTGAGATGCTATGAGAAATAGTACTTAGTAAATTAAATCATTAGTTTATTTATTAATTTCATAATGATAACGCCTGTCGTGGCGCAGAGGCTCAAGCGTGCGACTGTAAACGCGACAGGTTGTGGATTCATTTCCCACTCCAGGAAATGTTAGTTTTCATTTTCTGTGTTTGGTAACAAGGCATAGCATGGCGTTGAGTTCCGCCACTCAGCATGCAATACCTCAATTCGGTGAAAAGTGGGTAACGGAATTGTTGTACGAGAACAGAATGTCTTAACACTAGGTTCACTCTCTCTCACTCTCAGGTTCCCTCTGCCTACCCTGCTATATGCGGGATACAGCGTGAAGTTAAAAAAAAAATTATACATTATCATAACTTAATATTTCCTTAATAATTCTGAAATAAGGTCTTTGATAATTATTATTATAAAAGAGTTAAGCTAAAGTTATTATAACATATTCTTGAATAAATTGAAAACTCTTAGATCTCACTTTGCGAAGCGTACTATGCAAAGCACTCTGTACTCGTGTATAAGAGACAAAATACTTTAACATGCAACTTTGAAATGCAGTCATGTTTGCATTACGTAGAATATGATAAAAATCCATTTCCATTGTAGCTTCTTGGCCTCGCGCCAGCTCGTGTATGTATAGGAGAGCACCTCTCGTCAAACGGTGAAGTAAGACTTCTTATTATACAACATGGCAAAAGTACAAACATTTCAAACAAGTTTTAGAACGAGTAATAATAGACTTTTGTTTGTTTAATTCGTTAAAATAGATACGGAATATTTTATTTTTATTTAAGATAGTAATTAAAATTTACTTGCTTTTATTATGAAAGTCGTATGTGAATACATGACATATTTAATGGTAAAACTTAATTACTTACTGTGGCTAACTAGACCCTAGAAATATATTTTACTAGATAATCTAAAATCTTCATAAACAGTAGCCTGATTGGTGTATAATGTCTACTACTGTACAATTTCACCTAGATCGGCTTAGGAACATTTGTTTGAAGGAGTGACAACAATCCTTGAGTTCCTCTTTATAAATCTAATAAATCAGGAAGAAGGAGTTCCTAAAAACAATTATTTACTAAACCTTAAAGGATTCTCTACGCAAAACTATTTTACGTTGCAATAATAAATGTGGTTGCTGTTTTGGCAGAATTTACGATCCTGTCATTGCACTTTGGTATGACGCCAGAATATGGTGATTTAAAAGGAGCTCCGCCAAAACAAGAACTAACGCTGACTTAGATGTACCATAAAATTAAAGCATGTTTTAGTCATTGCTTACATATGTAAAACTTAGAAATATGCGCATAAATAGAGAGTTAAATATATTTTTTGAAGTTTTAAAGTGTTAATTATACACTTAGAAATGAATAACATTAATAGAAAACGTATAAAAAATAGAACACATGGCTTAGCGGACAGAGAGTTTGGACAATCTCCGAAAGGCGCAGGTTCTAATCCCGCTGTGTTAATTTTTTTATACGTTTTCTAAGAAAGTTAAACATAGCTTATTGTTTGATCTTTGGTTTCTAGAACGAACGAAAAAAAGCTAGATTTTTTTTTTCTTATATTCTATTTTATTCCGTTTCGCATGTGGTTTAACTAACTAATAATATATGTATAATTAATTTCACATTACATATAAATAACATAGCATGATTTTAGATATTTAATTTAGTTCGTTTTTGATATATCTAGATCAACATAACAAATTACTAAGCAAAGGTAAGATGAACTATTCAATAATCATCGCTTCGAGATGTTAATTAAGTTGCAAAGTCAAATAAGATTTCAGTGTTCACTTTATTGGAAGTCGATTAACATTTAATGGCTATTTAAAATGATTATTTCCTTTTGCTTAATTTATGGCTTTAAATAGAACAAACAAATTGGCCTTTTTAACTCATTCAGAAAGATTAACCCTACGGTTTTTCTGTATATAAAAATATATTTGGAATAACTTTTTGAAGCATGTCTTCGTAGATTTAATAAAATCTTTTGTCGTTTGACAGGTGACTAAAAACCAATATCTATCCCGAAATTTGTAAAAGAAAACTTTGAAATTTGTTTTAGGCCTGCACGGGATCTCGCAACCAGGTGACGCAGGTAAACTAGATCAACTTTATTATTAGTTATTGTGTTCATATGAAAAGTTATTAACATCAAGTTAGACTTCTATGTAATTAATTGCTCAGCAAAAATGCAATTTCTAAAAAAAACAACAAATTTTAGATCAAAATATTGATATATTTTTTATTTTGTTTAATATTTTAGAACAAATAAGGTTACTATTATATTAAAACTACATTGCACATCGTCTTTATACTTTATAGCTTACTTTTTATTGTCATTTATATGTAAGCTACTTAATAGTAAAGTTACATCAAAATCCGTTCAGTAGTCAAAAAATAAGACATCTCCTTACAAATTTTCACATTTTTAATATGACTAGGATTACAGTTGTAAATTTTATGTCTTTATTTGTATAAGCGATTTATTCATAACTTTGTATATTTTTTTTTTAACTTCACGCTGTATCCCGCACATAACAGGGTAGGCAGAGGGAACCTGAGAACCTAGTGTTAAGACACTCCATTCTCCTTCAACAATTCCGTTCCCCACTTTCCGCCGAATTGAGGCATTGCGTGTTGAGTGGCGTAACTTAACGCCGCGCTTTGCCTTGTTACCAAACCCAAGAAATGAAAATACTAAATTTTACATTTCCTAGAGTGGGGATCGAACCCACAACCTGTCGAATTTACGTTCTTGTTGTTCTTGTTGGCATTGTGTCTTTTTATTGATCGTAATATGTAAATTCTTAGAAATACCTACTTTAATAATATAATACATATTCTTAGCGTTGTTTGGCTTCAAATCACAGGTGTTGCCCTGTCCTCAATATAGAAAACAGGATTACTGCCGATTCTTGTTATATAAATTGTGTCACGTTAAGAAACATGATGATACGGTTATTGAAGAAATATAATTACATACTATGGGAACCTAGATTAGGTTTTATTAGCTGTTATATGATTTGATATTTTTCTACTATAAATAATAAGTCAAATCTTTTACAAAACGTGTCAAATATCAATACAATATTATTTTTATATTAAATCTTATCCTCGTAGATTTTCAATTTAGAATATTTGACAGTTATAAAGGCAATTTAAGATTTAGACAGATTTCCAGTTACTGTCTTTTGTTCTATGTAGCGTGTGACGTATGTGTTAGCACTCTATGGAATTACTTTTACTAGTGTTAAGTAAAAACGCCTGACTGTAAACGCGACAGGTTGTGGGTTCGATTCCCACTCCAGGAAATGCAATTTTTCATTTCCTGGGTTTGGTAACACGGCAAAGCGCGGCATTAATTCCGCTTCTCAGCACGCAATGCCTTAATTCGGTGGAAAGTGGCGAACGGAGTGTCTTGACACTATGTTCTTTTTACCTATCTTGACTAGCCGATTATTTTGGTTTTGAACTTGACTGACTACCTATTTTGTTTTTTTTATTTATTGCTGTAAATTTACTTTCGTGTCCCCAAAATAAAACGATTAACTCATTAAAGGCTTTTATGGAAGCTATTATATATTTTAAGCAATTAAGAATTGTTCCTACGCTAGATTTAATAATTTATGGGTAAATACTTCATTGGGAATTCCAAACAATTTCAAGCCTGCACCTTTGATATCGCCTTTATTATGAAATTAGTTCGTGTTGTGTTAACCTACAATATTATTTAAGTGACTCAGATTTTGTAAAGGCGGTGGTCAATGTATATTGTGGCCTAAAATAATTTTAGTTTAACTTTCTTGTTTTGTAGTAATTTTATGACGCCATAGTGGCACAGTTAGATAATAATAGACGGCGTTGAGTTCCGCCACTCAACACGCAACGTCTCAATCTGGCGGAAAGTGGGGAACGAATTTGTTGGAAGAGAACGGAGTGTCTTAACACTAGGTTCTCGGGTTCCCTCTGCCTACCCTGCTTAATGCGGGATACAGCGTGAAGTTAAAAAAAAAGTTGTTTATGAACTGACTTTAAAAAAGATTGGTTCTCCATTCAACTGTATTTGTGCGTCGTATGTGTGTTACCGCGTACCCATATATTTTTACTGCGTGAGTCAATTTCGATGATTCTTTTTTACATGATAGCTGAAGTGATCCTATTTATTTTTGGTTATGATGTGACAAGTAGTTTTTGAGTTGTTATAATTATTCTTAGTGCATTTTAAGTTACTTTACTTTTTTTGTTAAAATTTTAATAATATTCAAAAGAATTTCATTTTTCCAGTGTGGCTAAGTGGTTTTTCTACGTACGTAGTACATTTTGTTTATCTAAAAAACGCAGAATACATATTTATATGTTGTTTTTGTGTACCACACTGATTGCTCAGACGTATTGATATAATTTATCGATACTTATCGTGACAGATGCGGCTGATATATGTTATCCAGGCTTTTGCTTCCACAATTTAAAAATAAAATTGCTAAAAAGGTTTATTTTTGTAACTGCCTTCAAAATAATCATAACTTTTTATTTTTAATATGATACCAAACTTATTTCTAATGTAACTTTATTTAAGTTTAATTAAGACCTGATGATTACTTTTTTAGTTATTCGTAATAGTTTTAGTGCGTTTTATTTAAAATCAGTTTCCTTTCTTAATTAAAATTTTAATTATTATATGTAAAAATGCTATACAGTGCTTCCTACACTTATATAACCATAACTCAAGCTTAGCGTGTTATCTAATATACGTACAGTTTAAAAATGGTAAAATGTAGCCCAATTTTCCGGAAAGTAGAACGGCGGCGGTTGACCGATTAATTATTCGTTTGCGCTAGTGAAGCTACCATCGTCGAGACTACAGCACGCCAACGACATCGATTCCCAATAGTCGAATGTTACGTAAAATAAAGCTATTCGCACGCTATGTTTAACTTAACGTCTTAAGTTAAATACGATTGGTACTGTAGTTTTGAGAATATTGTGTGAGGAAGTATCAAATAATATATATTGAAAAATTACATATGAAATTGAAGTTTTTTAATGATTAATATACATACATAGTTCAAAAATGTATTGTAGATATTAGGTCTTTTTTCAGGAAATTATAAGACCATTTCAAAATTAATAAACGCTAACTAAGGTGATTGTTTGTATATTCACCCTTTATTTTTCTTATCAAATAACATATTTTAAAGGGAAACTATCGTTGTACCGTGAGGGTGGGTGGGCGTCTGATTGATAGTGCGATAGGTTGTTAGTTCGATTTCCACTCGGTGGAATGATTATATATTAGCTATTTTCATTTCGCTGCTGTGGCAAGACACAGCGCAGCGTTGAGTTCCGCCACTTATAACGGAATGTATGACACTGGGTTCTCTATGACTATCCTAAAGATTGATTTTTTCGTTATTATTATTATTTCATATACTATATAATATTTTACATAAGTTTTCGTTGCAAATGAAAGTTGAAAACATATAGCAATAGTTTTTAGCTTTAAAAGGTTAGTATTAAATAACAAGAAGGCATTCACTTAAGCACGGTCAAATATTGCGTGCTGCACTGTTTATAATTATGCTCTTTTTACTTACTCCAATTATATTATTCCTTCTTCACCTATATGGTACTTAGTCACGCCACAATATGTTAGCTTAAACAATATTATACGAAAGGTTAGATGAATTGTGGATATGACTTTTTTTACAATTATTTATTTTTTGTTTTCCTTTTGTGAAAACTGACGTAAGTAGGTAGGTTGTTGTTTACAAAATAACTTGATTGTTAGGGTATGTCCTTAATATATATTTTTTTATAACAAAGAAGTCAGAGAACGGCTAGTGTCAAGACACTCCGTTCTTAAATTTCTGACAGAAATCAAAACATTTAGCGTTGAGTGCTGCAACTCAACGCCTCGCTTTGTATTACCAGAGCGTAGAAATTAAAATATTTAACAAAAAATCTTCTTAGTGGGAATCGAACTTACTACTAATCGAGCTTAACGTCAGACTCTATTGTGCTACGATGGTCTAATATTATATATATCATAATAATTGTAGTGTGCACACCACATATGCTAGAGTTTCACGACATTTTTTAAATCTTAGACAAGAAAATTGCATTTAAGATATAAATATCGGGTTCTACGGATTATACTGTTAAGAGATATTGCAAGATATATTATGCCCATACAAAGAATGCATTGAAGTGAATAGTCGTACCATAATTTCATACAATGAATAACACCTTTATCACGTGTATAAAAAGAAGTGGTCACAAATATTTTATTCTAACTAATAATTTTTATTTGTATAATTCTCGTGTAGCTTTTGCATCTTGAGTTATTATAGCTTAACAATAATTTCATTTTAACTCAACAATATATATTTTCATCTGTATTTACTGACGGAACCTACGTAGACTGGTTCAAGTCCAAAAGCACAGTATTTAGAATAAACGAATCCTTTTAATAATGACATAATTACAACCTTGGGAAGCTTGAAATGGCTCTCCTGTAAAGTTGTGTTTTTCCACGTGTTATTACACGTTTACTCAAACCTGTGGATATTATATTGTAAAACTGCCGTCTTAATATTTTTTTTAAATTTAACATCTGTGTTGAAATTAAAATTTTCCTGTGAATATAACTTTAAAAATTAGAAGTGCTGTATATTTAGTTTTATTTCATTTCTTAAAGAAATATGCAGCTTCATAGTTTCCACTTATTAAGTAATCAATGTATTTCCTTCCAGTTTAGTCAATATAAAGCAAAGTAATTTGTCACTGGGATCTCTAGACAATAACTAACGTATATAAATACAGAGAAAAGCGCAAGCTTCTACTAAAGTAAACAAAAAAAGCTAAACGGTTCTGATCTATTGTTATTTCGTTTTAATGACTTTAAATATACACCTGAACTTTTCTACTAACAACTGATAGGAAGCGCGACAGAATGTAGGTGACTGTAAATCGAGGCTCGATCGACGTTGGTAATTTATACAATTTTAATATTTGAATTAATTTTTAAGTTTTGAAAATATTAAATACTAGCTTTCCGCCCGCGGCTTCACCCGCGTGGAACTCGGTTATATCGCGCGACATGGTAACGAGTAGCCTAGTCTCTTCGAAGGTTTAGACTATTTGTCAAAATTGGTTAAGTATTAGGTGCGAAAGTTGTAAACAGTTGAACAATCTTACATGATTTTATGTTTGACAATAAGGAACTTCCATGCAAACTTTTATCCCCTGTATCAACCTCTTCTACCCTTTTTTTCACCATAAAAAGAATCCTGTCCTTTCCCAAGTTCAGTGCTATCTTTATACCGAATTTCATCAAAATCGGTTCAGTGGTTTAGGCGTGAAAGCGTAACAGACAGACAGACAGACAGACAGAGTTACTTTCACATTTATAATATTAGTAAGGATTAGAAGAGAAAATGACGTTATTTATATTTAATAAAATTTGTAATAATAAAAGTAATTTGATTTTTTTTTTAGTTTTACGCTGTATCCGGCATTTAACCTATATGTAGGCAAAGGGAACCTGGGAACCTGGTGTTAAGATATTCCGTTCCCCATTCCTTTCATTCACAGTAATTTAATTAAATTATATTTATATAAAACATTATGGGGAACGAAAATGTTGAAAGAGAAGCTAAGAAAAAAGATTTTATAAAAATAGTCAATTTATTATCTATTATATTGTACGCACACTACACACAAATGGACTTTAGGAGTGGAAGTATTAAGTAAATTTCTCGATATTTCTAAGAGAACAGGAAAGAACGAGATTTATAGTTTTTAGTTTCGTTTTATAGTTGAAACTACAGAAGATAAAAATGGAAATAGTATGGCAAGGATCATAAAGTTTACGTAGATGAAGTTGTTTTATCTCATTTTAAATATAAGGAGTCAAATGGGTCTTATACATTTGGAAAGTGTAGTATCAGATTCAAAAGCGAAAAATACGTATGTATGTAATATATACATATACATAGCTTCACGCTGTATCCCGCATATAGCAGGGTAAGCAAAGCGAACCTAGTGTTAAGACACTCCGTTCCACACTTTCCGCCGAAATGAAGCATTGCGTGCTAAGTGGCGAAACTCAACGCCTCGCTTTGCCTTGTTACCAAACTCAGGAAATGAAAAATTCCATTTCCTGGAGTTGGAATCGAATGTACAACCTGTGGTGTTTACAGTCGCACGCTTGTGCCTCTGCGCCACGATAAGCGTTGCCCTTGGCGATATGTTTTTGAAATATGAATTAAAATATAATTCTTATTTGTATACGTATTTGGTATGTTTTTATTTATTTCCCTGATATATTAACGTAACTTTGTAAATACATTACACATTTTTGCATTATAACTAAATTTTAAAATATGTTCATTAAAAGCATACATATAAAAATTGGAATCTTTTCTCTCTATAATATTTTATTTTTCTAACACAAACGGGACATTTTACTTATCCCTCTATACAGCAGGAAGTCACATCTCTTTATATAAATTCTTAAAAATCCTTCCTTAACGGGCGCCGACATCATAATAGCTGTTTGTGTGCCAAACCACGACTTAATCCTTTTTGTTGTTTAAGCTGAGCGCTGACAGGTTAGTCAGTCATGGTCGTCTTTTCCTAGTCTAGTATAGTTTACTTATATAACTAACTTATAATATATGTAAATAGAGGTCATATAAGAGAGGACAGAGCGTCTAACTGTAACGCGATTGGCTATGGGTTCGATTCCCACTTGGGAGAATGATTATATTTAATTTATCTCATTTTTCGGCACTGACAATACAAAGCGCGGCGTTGAGTTACGTCACTTGACACACAATGTCTCGAACTCGGGCAGAAAGGGACGCACCTAGTGTCTTGACATTATAGTCTGCTATAAAGAGTGACATTGCACTGTTTTTATAACCGTTTTTTTGAAATGTTTATAACATTGGAAATTTATATAATTTCAGGGAAAAATATACAATACTGAGTTCACTTAGGAAATATGTAAATACAATCTCTATTTTTTAAGATTTACTTTCTTGTGTATAATTCTAAATTGATATAAAACGAACTTTGAAATAAATATGAACATCAATGAATTTAGACCAGATCGGATTTTTTTAAATTCCATAGTACCATCTGACACGGGTGGTCTGCGTAATATACATTTCTTAGAAATATGTATATATATTTTTAATTTGATTGATACATATAAGTATATCGGTTAAAAATTGTTTTTTCTCTAATGGATAAATAATACTGGTACCTACTTAACACTTGTTCATATACTTATTTAAAGCCTAGATTTATCAATTTTCACCTATAATATCCAAAATGAAATTGAATATTTTTAATCTGCATCAACTTCAATATTTAGAATTTGTCGCGTATTACGACGTATTGCGACTAAGTCAGAAAATGTATTAAATTTCTCGGAAATATGGATAATGTTATATATTTTACACATTTCCTGATGATTTGAATTGTGTTTATTTCCTGGTAGCTTTTACAATTGTTGCTTACTTAAATTTTCAATAATATCTATTTATTAAGGCGTAAAAGAAAAACATATGTTCATTTTTAAATGAAAATTATACGAAATGAAGAGCAACACGTGGCACTGTTAAAATTCCTATGAAGAAGGAGTGCAAAATGCCACAATTATTTAACTTTTCTATATTATACCCCTATTTATATACATAATATAAATAAACTATTTAATTCCAACAATACAACAATAAATCTAGTTGCACCTACCTCTAGAAAGTCGTTACGCTCATTCACTTCAGCTAAAAACTTTGAATAACAAGCTACGTAATAAGTCACTGCGTCTCATTGCTAAACGGACCATAAGAGTCTAGCAATTAATACATTCCACTTTATTTACGTCTTGCTTCTGAATAGCTAAGTCGAGTTTCAAAGAATTAAGCTTATCCAATCTAAGCGAATTTGATTCTTATTAATACTATAAAAGGTTGATTTTCCAACAAATAATAATTGTTTTAGCTTTTTGTACAGTGGATAACTGTTTCATTTGGTTGAAGCTTTAATAAAACGACTGCCTGTCGAAAGCTCGTTTCGCAAAGTTATTCTACTTGCAGCTATTCACTGTACACGTCAAGCCAATGTATTTCAAGATAGAGGGATTATTTCGACACTCTGAAGCTTTTAATATTGTTGAATTTTATTCTGTCTCGGTTGCTTTGGGCCAAAGCTTTTAGTTAAATTCATTATTTCGCTACGGTTTTTACTTGGAACTACACTTTAATTTTTGGATGTTTCAGAGTAAAAAATAAAAGAATTGTCGTTTCATGTTAGTTAGAATATGTTTATTTTTGTAGATAAGTAAACTTTTTGCGCTTCCATGGAAATTAAATTGAAAATAGTGAAATAGTGCGCTATGTTAGTATAAAATACGAAGTACCCTGGCGTTTTAAAAGAAAACTTGTACCTATGCTAACTATATACCTATATAGTTATTTAACTCTATATAACTAAATATGTATATATATATATAATATATATATTTAGTTATATAGAGTTAAATAACTATATATAAACTGCTACAATGTTTCTTTTAGAATTAAATGAATCTCGTTAAGTGTTCACTAAAGATTGAAACAAAAGGCACTTTCTACGATAATTTACTATAGTAAAACAGACATCATCTGAATTGTTTCTTTTTATATACTTTTTAATTAAACATGAAAGAAACTTTATTTTAATATCAAAACTATTTGTGGTTAGTTGTTGGTAAAATTATTGGTCAATTATGCCTACCCTACATGCAGAACTGAACCGAACTACTTCACATTTTTTTGACGCTGAAAAATGCATTTTACGTACAGTACAAGGCAAATAACTGCCTTACGGACGGTACTATAAGTTTACGGATAGATAAACCCAGAGCTATACGAGTATATGATGTTAGTATTAAAGTTACTTTTGCCATCTGGTTCATCTGTTATTGAACCCGATACTACCATATTAAAGTTCCCTTTGCTTACCTGCACATGAGATGAGATGTGAATTTATTTCATTTTTCTTTTTTAAAATAATCTACAGTAAATCAAATCGAGTATATAAATTTAAGATACTTTATGGTAGTAAATTTTTGGGAGTATCAAAAAACAGCAACGTTTCGATAAGCTGGCTTTGATTTGTGGCGATATTTTACTCAGAGGAAATTATATTTTTAACTTCGCGCTGTATCTCACATACAGCAGGGTAGGCAGAGAACCAGATAACCTAGTATTACGACATTCCGTTCTCTTTTAACATTTCCGTTCCCCACTTTCCGTCGAATTGAGGCATTGCGTGCTGAGTGGCGGAACTGAACGCCGCGCTTTGCCTTGTTACTAGAGCAAGAAAATTGAAAATAAAATATTATTTAATATTTTCCTTTCCTGGAGTGGGAATCGAACCCACAACCTGTCGTTTACAGTCGCTGGCTTGTACCTCTGCGCCACGACAGGAAATTGAAAAATATATTCCATGCTATATTATACTATATTGCTAATACTTTATTTTATATTGAAATACGTTTGTATTGTGCCATATAATATGACTAGACGGTAAAGATGTTAAGACACGTCCAAAACTTACGTTCATTTTTCTTAAGTCAATATCGATAAAAGAATGCATCCCGTTTATAACCTGTCTATATTCCTTTAGACTGTAAAACTTTTTAAACTTAAACGAGGTAATGTTAAAAGTTTCAATGTTAACAATTAAATTTTATTTTAGTATGATAATAGTTGTTCTTTTTTAGTAGTCTACTTTAATAGTTAGTCGGTGTTTTAGTATGGATTTTTTTTTATTTTGCATTAAAATTATCTATATAATATCTATATAATGTCTATTTATGTATGTATGTATGTATGTATGTATGTATGTATGTTTGTATGTATGTATGTATGTATGTATGTATGTATGTATGTATGTATGTATATATGTATGCATGTATGTATGTATATATGTATGTATGCATGTATGTATATATGAATGTATGTAAGTATGTATATAATTATGTATTTAGTTTGTATTTTTAATTAATATATATTTAATTTTTTTTTTTTTTTTTAAAGTAAATATCCTGATTAGTGCACCGCCTACCACTACTTTATACAAATCAAATATCCAAAGGTTGCCTGGAAGAGATCGCTTTAAGCGATAAGGCCGCCTTATTGTACGCTATTACTACTTCTATGTTATTTGTTTATTTGTGTGCAATAAAGAATATTTGTTTGTTTGTTTGTTTGTTTGTTTGTTTAAAATTGTTAAAATCCGACTAACTTCTTTGCAAGGAATAAAGTGTGAATATTAAAAATTTTAACTAACTCCAAAAAAAAAAAAGAAGAAGATTGTCAATTCGACCCGATTTCTTTTTTGCGTTATCAAGCGGTAGCGCTTTACCGCTTTATTTCGGAGTGAACCAATTTTGATATTTTTTTAATATCATAGTATACTACTTGATCGTACACTAGTACTGCTGATGTAATTCCATTGAAATTTAGTTAAGACCTGATGAGTAGGTAGTAGTTACTAGTATTAATTGTACCTTTTAAAGCATTTTCCCTGAAGTTAGTTTTTTTTTTAAATCTTAATTATTGCCTAGTTTATTCAATAGAAACGATTAAACAAAAAATACACCAACATGTAGAAATCTCAAGAAAGCAGAGTGTCTTAACACCAGGTTCCCAAGTTCCCTCTGCCTACCCTGTTATGTGCGGGATACAGTTTTGACACCTGAGTAAAATTACACTATAAATTCACATGTATAATGTAGACGTTTACACGGTGTAGTTAGCTGAATGCGGTATTTGGGATAAACAAACGGTCCCTAAGTACAGAGTAAACAAAAATGGAGGTGTTCATAACTATATTCTATTCGTTTAAGACCTCAAAGTAATAATTAAGAATAATTAAAATTAAATAATTAAGAATATCCTTACAATTATAAAAAAATATGATAAAATGATTGCATAAAATTATCCAAATATATATTACTAAGAAATAATTCTTAAATCAATTTATTTCTTAACTGACTTCGAAAAAGCAGAAGGTTCTCAATTCGACTGTATTTTTTATGTTACTGCTTGTTGTATGTATCATTTTCGTATATAATACTAACTGCTCTTTTTTTAGCTTTACGCTGTACCCGCCCAAAGCCGAGTAGGCAGAGCGAACCTAAGAAGCTATTGCTAAGACTCAGTTCTCTTAAGATCTCCATTCCCCACTTTACGATAAATAGTAATCATTAAGATCTGACAAATAGTTTCTGAGTTATTCGTAATAATTTTACTTTTTAGTTAATTTTATATGAAATCGGATTTCTGTTTTGTTAAAATTATTTAGAAAAAAGAAAACATAAAGCTGATTTTACAAGAAATATTGTTTATAAATATGTGTGAATTCAATAGAATTTAACGAATAAAATAGTTTTAAAGCAATATTTAGTAATGTAATAATTCAAAAACCGACAAAAAATAAACATATGCATAAAAAAAATATTAAGAAATACGCATACAAACATAAAAATATATTCATATTCAGATTTTTATTTCAAAATGACAATTTCCCGCATCATTATTCAAAATGTTATGACAATGTAGCCCACATTTTAAAACCGAAATAAAGAGTCTTTAAATATTCCAGCCTGAAAGCTACCAGAATAACTGAGATCGGATACCCGGCTTTTACCCGTCTATTAGCGTTCCAATTATGGATTCGAATTTGAATACTTATTTGTATTCACCAAATCAATTGTACAAAATATTTTAATGTTGTACCTCTTAGTAGGTCATGTCATTGCGTTTATTAGTTTTGCTTCTCTATTTTAGTACGAGAATGAAAAAATTAGTACTTCTTTTTAAAAAAAATGTACGGACGGATTATTATGAAATTTGAAACAGTTAAAGTGTATATGGAGAAGGAGTGCAGAAAGTGAATATTATTTATAACAACGTAACAGAAATTAAATTAATTAAGTAAATATTACATACATTACCATCAATATAACGCCAGGCGTCATTAATAATAACGCCTGTCGTGGCGCAGAGGCACAAGCGTGTGACTGTAAATGCGACAGGTTGTGGGTTCGATTCCTACTCCAGGAAATGTAAAATTTAGTATTTTCATTTCTTGGGTTTGGTAACAAGGCAAAGCGCGGCGTTGAGTTCCGCCACTCAACACGCAACGCCTCAATTCGGCGGAAAGTGGGGAACGGAATTGTTGAAAGACAATGGAGTGTCTTAACACTAGGTTCTCTGGTTCCCTCTGCCTTTCCTGCTATATGCGGGATATAGCGTAAAGTTAAAAAAAAACCATTAATTTGAAAGACTTTTGTATAAAATAGCATATTCTTTGCTAAATCAACGCGTGAATATACAACGGATAAAAGATAAAACTTTTGTTGAAGAAATGTAAAATTTTGATTTCTCAACACAATGAGCATGTTGAAAAAAATTTAATAAGAAATAATCAATTATTATTATTATTTTTAATAATAATAACATTACGTATGTTTTAACCAACTATTTCAGTATTCTAATCGCATTTTATTTAAATTGAATTTGTTTAGTTTGGTACATAAAGTTACATTTCAATTACTTAAATAGAAGTATATTGAATACCAGAACAAAATCCCTACATCTTGGAACAGATTTGTATTCAAATGGTCGAAACTCGTTCATTCAACCATACTTGGGTTTTTAAAGTTACTCATAGTAAGTTTATTTTTTTGTAATATAAATAAGATAAAATATCGGCTGTAGTTGATTACATGGTGCTCAACTTCGTGAATTACAGCGATTATATTTGCCATTATTTTTTTTTTTTTTATAATATTTAAAAGCTAAGTATTTTCATTTCCTAGGTTTGGGTTGGTTACAAGGCAAAGCGTGGCGATGAGTCCCGCCACTCATTACGCAATGTCTCAACTCGGCAGAAATTGCGGAACGGATTGTCAAAATACTAGGTTCTCAGATTCCCTCTGCCTACCGTGCTATATACGGGAAACAGCGTGAAGCTAATAAAAAAAATTAATATTATTATGAAAAAGAAAATTGACTTATTAATCATATAGTGATAGGTATGTTCATTTGTTTATACAAATTACGGATTGGGTGTCGTTATTCAACACGCAATATCTTTAGTATAAAAATGGCTAACAAACTAAACGCATATTTTTGAAAAGTGTAAATTCATGAAATTAAATATGCATATATATGTCTATAAAATGATGAAAATGTATAATGAGTATTGTTATTTCTTTTTCATGCTATTTTTACAAGTATATATAGCAGATTAAATACGCCTGTCGTGGCGCAGAGGCACAAGCGTGCGACTGTAAACACAGACAGGTTGTGGGTTCGATTCCCACTTCAGGAAATGTTAGTAATTTTATTTCCTGGGTTTGGTAACAAGGCAAAGCGCAGCGTTGAGTTCCGCCACTCAACACGCAATACCTCAATTTAGCGGAAAGTCGGGAACGGAATTGTTGTAAGAGAACGGAGTGTCTTAACACTAGGTTCTCAGATTCCCTCTGCCTACCCTGCTATATGCGGTATACAGCGTGAAGTTAAAAAAAAAAAATAAAAATCCTATCTAAATAATATTTATAATGTCATTTCTTGAATTATATAATGACTTGAGCTACTATGATATAACTAATAAAGCAATGAATGGAGAACAAATTGACTTATCACTATCTCTGACATCCCACTGATACTTCCTAAATGTAACGTTTAACAAAATGTTTGACGAAAAAATACACAAAAAAAGTTTCTAAAAAAATCTCTATTATAAACATAATGTGGTAAACATCTAAATACAAAAAATGCAGGATAAAATCTGTACTACGTTAAACTGGACGTTTTAACCACAAGCTAAATTAAACTGGAAACGACGGAGTGGCGCTTTGGAGTTTTTTTGCGGTAAACTCAGTTGGTACGCCACAGCGGATACTGTCAACAATTTCCTTCCGTACAATTGTAATAAGCTCGGTATTTGCACTTTTATGTGTAGTTATAATTATATTTAGTAATGAATTTTAATGAATTTAATACTATTCTTGTATATATATTTGAGATTTTAGCAAAAAACAAAACCGACTTCAAATAAAATGCACTATAAAAAAAACTATAATACGAATAACTCCAAAATTACTTATATGATTATAATAAGAATACTATACAGATGTTAATGTGTGGAATTAAATGCAGTTGATGCTCGCTCAGGAGGCTTATCATTGCTGTAAATTTATTATAAAATTTTATTTGAAAAAAGCAACTGTTGAGTTTCTTGCCGGCTCTCTCTCAGCAGAACTGCCTTCCGAGCCGGTGGTAGCTTCCGTTAGGACTGACACTCCTTACATCTTTTGTAAATTGACGATTCAAAAGTGCTTGTGTGCCTATTTGAATAAAGAATATTTTGATTTTGATTTTTGATTTTGAAACATAACGAAATTTAAATGAGATCACATGAAAAGCATTAGCTATTATATGTGAAAAGTTAGGCGGCAACACTCTTAAAAAATAGAGCCAAAAAAAGAATCTATTTTAAAGTTCGTTAAAGTATTTGTGACTAATCCTTTAGTGTATGTCGTTTAAACATAACTACAAATCATTAATTAATTTAAATATAATCCATGAAATTGCAAGTCCATAAATCGCAAGGTGAATATAAGAAAAAAATTGTGATTTTGCGCTAAATCTTTTCTCTTCACCGTAAAGTTTAAATGCAAAAAGGAAAAACATAGCAGCTTCAGCTTCACGCTTTTTCTAGCATACCAAGGTCAGAGACCAAGTGTCAAAATATTGCAAACTAAAATAATTTAAAGAATATTCAATTAAAACTTTAAATTACATTTCGTTAATTATATGTGATTTCTGGTCCTTTTTTCCTCCCCCGAGAGAAAGGCCGGTCGATAATCCAATTACGTGCTGAGTTATATTTTATAAATTGTCTAAAGATTGGTTAGTGAATTATTAGTACTAAAAAATATATTATGCGAAGAAAGTCATTGTAATTCATTAGAGGTAATTATGGCGTCTCTGGCTGTAAGCACGGTTTGTTATGGGTTCGATACCTACTCGGAAGATAATATTAAAATAAAATCCATCCACCTAACGCCTGTCCACAAGCGTGAGGCACAAGCGTGCTATTGTAAACGCGAAACGTTGTGGGTTCGATTCTCACTCCAGGAAGTGAAAATTTTAAATCATATTTATTATTTTCATTTCCTGGGTCTGGTAACAAGGCAAAGCGCGGCGTTGAGTTTTGCCAATTAGCACGCAATGCTTCAATTAACACGAGGTTCTCGGGTTTCCTTTGCCTACCCTGCTAAATGCGGGATACAGCGTGAAGCCAAAAAAAAAATTTAAAAATCTTTCTACTCCACGTAGAAGAACACAGGGTTTTGACTCTAGGTTCTCTGACTGTCCTTCTGCACGCGATAGCATGAAGTTATGAATAAATGAATAAGTCAAGAGAAGAAAATCCATAGAATACTTCCATGCATCGCTTTGTAGGGAGAGGAATTCGTAGAAGTGTCTGGGACTTACAACCGAATTTAAAACAGAAATGAAGTAATTAGCAAAACAAATTTACCAATTTTACTATTAAAACCTTAAGCCTAAATCTTTTGTCTTTAACAATAGTACTTTATTGAAACTAGACGAACAGATAAATAAAATACAAAATTAAAATTCAAAAGAAATTGATACTACGTACGTTTTTTAGACAGAAATGAGCTCACCACAATGGACTATATTAACTCTTCATACGATTTAAAGCGAGCGTTTCAGCTCATTGCCTGTATTTTTGAATTCGAGAATTATGGTATGTAAAATGTTTTTTAATTGAAAAAAGTTCAGATATTATTTTCATGTTATTTAATTTTATGTCTTTATGCTTTATATTTAATATATATGGCAAAAGAAGTGATTATTCACTTCTTTCTACATTATCATTTGATCTCGATTAATTTCTGTATTCATTATGGAGCATATTTGATATCCCACAGCATTTTTTTTACGAAATAATATTCAAATCATACTTCGAATATAAGACAGATGCCACGGTGGATTATGTAACTTTGCAGATTACGGTTCTGAGTTCAATTTCCACTAGAAGGAAAGCTTTTTTAGGGATAATTAAAGTACGGTTAAATTCCACATCCCAATAATATTAGCCTTTAAAATTAGAAAACAGACCACTTTATCTACTCATATATATTTTATTACGGTTCCCTTCCTAACACCTCATTGAAAGCGATATTTAAAAAAAAAAATAGAAGGAAGTGTAAATTTCATAATGAAGTGTTGAGCAATGGCCCTTTCAGTACTAAAGAATAATACAGAGATTAACCTACCATGGCGCTCCACTTGCCAGTTGACGGGTGTGACACGTCTCACGTTTCGTTCAAAGAAATTTTGCATTATTCAAGTTTTCCTACGACTGTAAAAATATCTCAGTAAATTATTATTTTTTTAAATGCAATGTTAGATATATTAAAAATGTTTAATAAAAAATTTTTTTGTCGTTTTTTAATTCAAACTTCAAAAAGGAGGAGGTAATTAATTTGTATTTTTTTATGTGTCATCACAAACCTCTCACTTTTTTTTCTAACTTCACGCTGTATCCCTCATATAGCGGGGTAGGCAGAGGGAACCAGAGAATCTAGTGTTAAGACTCTCCATTCTCTTTCAACATTTCCGTTCCCCACTTTCCGCCAAATTGAGGCATTGCGTGTTGAGTGGCGGAACTCAACGCCGCGGTTTGCCTTGTTACCAAACCCAAGAAATGAAAATACTAAATTTTACATTTCTTGGAGTGGGAATCGAACCCACAACCTGTTGTGTTTTCAGTCGCACGCTTGTGCCTCTGCGCCACGACAAGCGTACTTTTTACTTTTTACTGGGTCAACAAATTCTAATGATATCTTTTTATATTATCATATAGCTTTTTAAATAGCTATCGCTAGTACACTACTATAAGTTAAATAGCTATTTATTTAAGATCTGACGAGTAGTTTTATGAGTTATTCGTAATAATGTTACATTTTAGTGTGTTTCCTTAGAAAGTGATCATCTGATTTAATGATATTTTCCAACTACAATAGGTCAACACTACATACGTTGCTTTTCTATATGGTAACGTATGCAGAAGTATCAAGTTAACCATTAACCTTGCCTCAACATTTAAAAGCGTATCCTTGCTCGCATAGATTGTGTATATCTATTATGAAGGTTTTCTAAGATTGAATATATTGCAGTGATTGATATAAATAAGACAGCTGAAGTTACTATAAAACTAACACGGTAAATATTTCATTAGTAAGTGTGGACAATGTTAGGTACATTACGTATACCATCAGAAATTATGTAAAATGAAACACAGACAAACAAAAAAATCGTTTGAGAAGTTAGCAATCTGCAGCTCGGAAGTCTATACAAATTTAACCCTCGTGAAATATTCGTATGGAGTTTCCCCATTATTAATCAGTTGACCAATTATTTTTTTATATAGATTTTTTTTATAAACTTCGAAAAAGGTAACTAATTCGACTGTATTTTTTTCTGCGTGAATCAATTTTGATTATACTTTTTTTTTATGTTAGCTAGTACTTCTCATATGGCCGCTTAAATTTAGTAAAGATCTGACGTACAATTTTTCAGTTTTTCAGTTATATATTAATAAGTTTACTTTTTAGAGCATTTTATTATACAGGAGTACAAATAATTCCGTTCCGTTTTATTGACATCTACAATAAAACGGAACGGACTTATTTGTACTCCTGCGCGGCACGGAGTTTCGGTTAGCTTTCGCAGATGATAACCGGCTAAAAAAATAGTTTGGACATTCAAGAACACCATGACCTATTAATATTACTGATTTTATATTGGTAAAATATAATTTTTATAAGTTGAAAATGTCAAAATATGAGCCAAGTAGCCAAGCGGTCATTTACAGGAAATATTACTTTACTTCTTTAATTTAAAGAAATCTGCTGCTGGGGCGCATAAATTGCTCGTAGAAGCATATGGTGAGGGTGTTTCGAGTGAGAGAACGTGTCGAGAGTGGTTTCAAAAGTTTAAAAACGGTGATTTCGACGTAGAAGACAAAGATCGCAGTGGAAGGCCAAAAATCTACGAGGATGCAGAATTGGAGGAATTATTGGAGGAAGATTCCTCTCAAACACAGAAAGAACTTGCTCTAACATTAGAAGTCACTCAGCAAGCAGTTTCACATCGTTTAAAATCATTAGGAATGATTCATAAACAAGGAAATTGGGTTCCGTACGAATTAAAGCCAAGAGATATTGAACGCCGACTATGCTTAATTTAAAAGCTGCTAGCTAGACATAAAAAAAGGGTTTTTTACATCGTATCATAACTGGTGATGATCCAAAAAGAAGAAAATCATGGGGATTGCCTGGCCACGCGTCAACATCGATAGCAAAACCAAATATTCACGGAAAAATCTTATGCTGTGTATTTGGTGGGATTAGTTGGATGTAGAGTATTATGAGTTGCTTAATCCGAGCGAAAAAATTAACGGAACCCTCTATTGAACACAATTGATGAGATTGAACCGAGCTCTGAAGGAAAAACGCCCTCAATACTATTCTAGACACGAAAAAATAATTCGCCTGCATGACGATGCTCGTCCACATGTTGCGGCTCTCGTATAAAAGTATTTGGAAACACTTGATTGGGAAGTGTTACCCCACCCGCCTTATAAACCAGACATTGCACCGTCCGATTATCACCTGTTCCGGTCCATGGCACATGCTCTGTCTGAGCAGCGGTTCATAGAGTTTTTCAGACGTGGGATCGGAATGTTGCCTGAGAGATGGGAAAAGGTAGTTGGAAGTGATGGACAATATTTTAAATAAACTTATATTACCGTTCTTCTATGATAAATAATTAATTCTTGATAAAAAACGGCGGTAATTTATTTGTACACCTAATAGAAGTCAGTTTTCTTTATTTTTATTAGTCTGATATCTAGTCACACAGATCTATAATTGATCTACTAGAGGGTCTTCGAATGAGTTTCATAATTAGAAATGACATCTGTTAGATCATAATTATTAATATTATAGATTTTTTTTAACTTCACGTTGTATCCCGCATAAAGCAGGCTAGGCAGAGGGAACCAGAGAACCTAGTATTAAGACACTCCGATCTCTTTCAACAAATCCGTTCACCACTTTCCGCCAGATTGAGGCATTGCGTGCTGAGGGGCGGAACTCAACGCCGCGCTTTGCCTTGTTACCAAACCCAAGAAATAAAAATACTTACATACATACATTTAATATTATATATATTTCCTGGAGTGGGGATCGAACCCACAACCTGTGGCATTTAAAGTCGCACGCTTATGCTTCTGCGCCACGACAGGTGTTATTCTTATATTATTATATGTATTATAGAAATCACGATACAATTATACATATAAACTAGTTAAAATAGCTAATTTACTTTTTACTCTCATTTGTAATAAAACATACATTCATGATACAAAACAATGACTTAATAACTCGTGTACTGTATAAAATGGTATACAATGACAAAGGGACGAGTACAATGCGTGCTCTATCGCGCAATCAAGCCTGAGTAATGAGACAACTCTAATACGGTCTATTAAAATTATACCGACTGCCACTCTATGTACTATCAAAACGATATGATTTCATAATGCATCGCAATACCTTACTTTGTAATAGTTTGTCTTCTATTACATGTTGTAACTTAATAAACATGTTTCTTTTTTTTTTTAACTTCACGCTTTATCCCGCATATAGCAGGGTAGGCAGAGGGAACGTTGGAACCTAGTGTTAAGACACTCCGTTCTCTTTAAACATTTCCGTTCCCAACTTTCCGCCAGATTGAGGCTTTGCGTGTTAAGTGGCGTAACTCAACGCTGCGCTTTGCCTTGTTACCAAAATTAAATTTAAAGTGTAATTGTCAGCGTTTTTATGTGTAGTTGCGGCTGTGCATGTTTTTGTGCCTGTTACTCAGTAAGCAAGGAAAACCTTTTTTAGCTTCACGATGTATCCCGTACATAGCAGGTGGAACCTAAAAATCTAGTGTTAAGATACTCAAGTCTTATAATATTTCCCTTCCCCACTTACTAGGAAGGACTTTTTTTTCTGTAAATATGCGTAATATTCAAGTAATATATACATATCTCGGACTCAAAAGAAAAGTCTGTCATTTTACATTACAAAAACAGAATGTTATGATACTTTTTAAGTATCATTATTAAATTTGGGCACAACACCGCGAAGGAAGCGTCATATTCATATTTAGTAGATAACATATAAAATGTAACATGGCATGTATATTACCTTGCTATAACTCGATTTTCATAAGCTTTTCTGTAACGAAAGACATGACGTCACTCATAGTAGCGGCTCAAGCGTGTCGTTACAAAAGTCAATTTGTCACTTTCGATATGAAACACGCACGTATCACGTATTAAGGAAACAGAAAATAATTCAGTATAAGGTGTAGTAGCGTATGGTATAATTTTAGGTGTAATAAAATAATATTCAATGTACACATGTATCTAAATATTAATTTTTTTTTAACTTCACGCTGTATCCCGCATATAGCAGGGTAGGCAGAGGGAACCCGAGAACCTAGTGTTAAGACACTCCGTTCTCTTTCAATAAATCCGTTCCCCACTTTCCGCCACATTGAGGCATTGCGTGTTGAGTGGCGGAACTCAACGCCGCGCTTTGCCTTGTTACCAAGCCCAGAAAATGAAATACTTCATTTCCTGGAGTGGGAATCGAACCCACAACCTGTCGCTTTACAGTCGCACGTTGTCTGCACTCTGCGCCACGACAGGCGCATATCTAAATATATACAAATATAAAGTACTGTTTCAACATGCGATATAAAATGCTGGATAGATCTAGCTTATGCGTATAGGTCATAAACAAGTCGTAGCTAAGAAATAAGAAAGGAATTTATTAGAACAAAATGAAATAGGATTGAATGTAAGGGGTAATAATAAAAAAAATCTTAGTTAATTACTATATGATACAACACATATCTAAGTATTATAATGTTTTCTATTCTAAAGCTAACTTTGCGGTCTAGTCCATATATTTTATATTTATATCAATTACTAGTTTCTTACGTGTCCTGCATAAAGAGACTTCGATGATAGATATATAATGAACTTTGAAATTCATTATTTCTTTTATCATTATTTCTTTAATTTTATAGTCAATGATAAATATTTTTAGAAAATGTATGGAAACTAGAACGTAGCGTTTTTCTTATGTTTGAGAATGACCTTTAATGTCTTACACAAAAAATGTATTGAGAAGTAATATAAATAACCTTTTTATATAATACACGATTGCTAGCATTCAGAAGTAAATTGAAGCGTAATCTACAAGGCGAATAGGAAATGAATACGTTTCCCATTCTGTCCTTGAACGATGTGCGGACCACATGTAAATTACGTTATTATGAATTCGAATATGCTATTCAGAACGAACTCGTATGATCATGGGTATATCATTTTGTAAAATTACATTACATAATCATGACCATAAATATGATTTCAGTTTTTTTATATGATTCTCTTATGAATAATGCTTTTTAATATACTTTCAAAGCCTATATTTAAATTTTTAGTGTAATAATATATGGTAATCCTCGTTTCACGATTTACATTTCGTAATTTCAGCTATCAAATTTCAGTATTTATATATTTTTTCCTTTATAATGTGAAGTATAATTCAAATTTAACAACCGATTTAACAAATTAACTAAACTTGTCAATATCTTGACAACGATATATGCAAATATATCATCTACATGTATTTATGTAATTATGCTACTATAACGTTTCTTGAAGCCTAGTCATTATTATTCAGATATGAAAGCTAATTCCAGGGTAGGTATTTGTAAATGACGACGGCACAAGCCGCAAACGAGTAGTAAAATTGGAATAATTTATTCAGAGAATCGTGGAAATGATGTGAAAATATCACCAATTACCATTATGAGTACGTTTTGGTAGAGAGTAGAGCCTCAAAATGTCTTTTTTAGAGTCCCACAATATTCAAGACTTGCTTTAAGCCTCAATGGAATACCAAAATAAAATATTATGTAAAGTTATTAAAGCATTGCGGTCCTCCCGTGGTAATTGTTCTCTTACAAGTCTTGGACGAATCAAAATTATACATAAAGGATTACTTAACATTGTAATCAAAAGTAACAAAAGCCATTAAGCCACGTTAAGTTAGTTATCCTTATAATAGTTGCATAATTTTAATAAATGGTCTCATCACAATACGGATTTGGAAGGTCAGAAAACATTTGCTGACTTGCAAATAAGCTGAAAGCCAAATCTGATGAAATATACAAAATGTTAAACAGTAGCACTATACCTAAGTACAATATGTTTATACGACGTCTTCTAAACCCAAGTCTTCACAAAGTTTAGAGTTTGAAGTTGTACAAAGTAACACTTTGATAGTGGATGAGGGCCTTTACCGGCTTACACAAAAGCAGGACAATGGAGTAGTTAGACTGTATATTTTGTCTTACTTATTTTGTTTCATCAAGACAAGCACGAGAACTATCTAATTCACAACCGTAAATGTCAAATTTTTAATTACTTTCATTCAACTCATATTTCCGTCAATAAAATCCAGAAAACATCTGCTTGTCGTTTTGACTGATAACCTGTGAGTTACGCTAGATTTTCACATACCTACTACAGTCTAGATTTACCCGTAACGTAATAAAAAAATTTAAAAGCCTCAGAAGCAGTAATGTCCAAAAAGTAATTTTCTACATAAAACTGTTATTTTTAACCTCTCGAAAACATGAATTAAGCTTGTTTGCCTTTTCAGGATGTCAGGATTCTCCTGTTTAAGGAAGGCAAGAAATTATCAACTGGAATGAGTACACACGCCAAATCTTCTTGAGTCTGACAATTATGAGACCATCATATTTGCTATGATTAGATGCTATTTTGTCTGTTACGATATATTTCCAAGAGACACAATATTTAAAATTATATTTATATCAATTCTTGATGCAGAGTGCAGAATCTTGCGCTGAATTAGTTATTCAGTATAAAACATTAGGTAATTTTTCCAATTTAGCCCAGAATTTGTGTCACCTGGAACACTGGATCCAAAGCCGACCTTGGTATTGCGATTTGGTATATCTGTCGTTTACGCCTACGCACGTACATCTGGCCAAGACGAAGGTTAAGGATCACTCAAAGCGTGAATATGGCCTGGATTAGGCATCCCGGTCGCTATATTTGTTTCATTTTCTTTTGTTCTAAATCCAGCCCCTATATGATGTCTTTCCTGATTTCAGTAATTTCCTCAAAGTCTTCCGTCCCCTTAATATGCAGTGTTTTTTGTTAATACTATACATTGACAATTTGCCATTGACGAAGTGATTTGTGCTCAACTTGCACTCTCGTAAGGCCATAATTAAAGAGCTGAAATGAAATGTTATATTTAAAAAAAATATTAAAAGTTAAATGAAATCAGGCATACATTTAATAAAATTAATTGGTTTTCATACAAATACATAAAAGCATACACAGATAGCTTGAAGCATACACATATATTTATATACTCGTACTTCAAATTAATACGATACGATACGATACGAGTACGTCAACATAGTAGTCCTAGATCCTAGTCCTATACACACATGCCATGCAATAGTCCTATATAACATATTTTCCTATTTCTTATTAAAAATATACCGTTATAAAATTAATCAAATAAGATCTAACTATATTTTTTATAGACTTATGTGCTCATATATATGCGACATCGCATGATGGATTACTATATTTCACACCGCAAACTCTCAAACGTGACGACCGACAGTATAAACATTTTTATTTTAAATTGTATAACTATAATGGGAAATATTATAAAAAGCTTCACGATTTTGTTACTTCTCGCATAACAAGGAAGACAAAGAGAACATAATGTTATATTGTACTTGTATGTTGGGTGGTGGATCTCAACACCGTGCTTAACCTTACCAAGGTCAAGAAATGAAAATAATTTAAACATAATCTACGAGTGTGGATCGTACCCAAGACTAAATATTTACAGTCAAGTGCTTTCCATTGTTTCAAAAATTTATTTGTAGGAAATATTTCGGTTACATTACTTAGAATGCAGCGTTCAGCTTTTTAATGACTACATTAGAACAAAATATATGGAACTAGGTGCTCTCTATCTATCCTTCAGAGCGTATAGAATTTCGACGAAAAAATGGAAGAAAAATACATAATTTGTTACTTAAGCCCACTGCTCTAATTTTTAATAGGCAATGCCGGTAAAAAATATTTTTTTTAGCTTCACGATGTATCCCGCAAATAGCATGCTAGAGGGAAACTTCTCTTCAAGAACTTCCGTTCCCCACTTTTGGCCGAATTGAGGCATTGCGTACTGAGTGGTGGAACTCAACGCCGCGATTTGCCTCAGTAATGTTCTTAGTTTTATATTTAATTGTTTTTCCATTTACGCGTACGCCATATAAAATCAACACAAAAAGTCCTATTCTTTTAATTTCAATATAAATGTAATTCCGATCAACGTATCCCGAATTAACTCAGTGACATCGAATTTCATCAACGAAATCGGATTTACGCTCACTAACGCGTCCTTGTCGTGAGTAGCGTAAACTTTTACTATTATTTGAAAACAATTTTAAGTAAGCTTGCCTTTTCTTTTGTTCGCTATATAACGTTTTTGTACTTTTATGAAGGACAAAAATTCGTATGTTACTAATAATTCCTCATTTGTATTTACTTTTTTATATGCTTTGTGATAACTTTAAATAAATATCGTCGTTTTTCCTTTTTGTAATTGGCTTGATGAAATATAATTAATGCTTAATATAATTCAGTGAGCAATAAGTAAGGATTATTTATATTATACTCCCTAGGCATTGTTTTTAATTATTTTTATCTATAATTATAGTAAACAATTTGAAACAGCCAACTTGTAGGTATATTATATGTATAAAATACAGAATTATTTTATTGAGTGATGTTAAAGTTATACATGCACGCAGACTGTAAAAGGTCTAAGACCACTTAAAGCTAAAACGTATTTGGAGCAAAAGGCCAACGACACTCAAAAGGAGCAAATTGAAGAAATGTAATATCTTCAACTTGACATCTTAATCCTACGAAATGAATAATCGTTTGCCCCAATTACAGAGTTTATATTAAATATATGTTGGAAATTAATTTTAAACTTAAATCGAGTCCTTTGTTGAAAACTTTAACAGACACAGAGAAGTCCTTGAACTCTAGAAAATCCAAATGTACAAGGAAACTATGCCCTCTATACGAAATTATATACATTATACAATGTCGTGGACATGCGTATTGGCCGCTTGGAGAGACCGAAGCATGAATCTTCTTCACCATGTTGCGAAGATCAAGGTGAACGCAACCTTAGAGGGAGGAAATACGTCTCAATTTGAATGTAGCAAACGGTTGAGCAAGCGCTCTATGTTGGGCGGAGGCATCGGATCGAGGGTGATTCAGTTGGAACCTCGCCGCGAAAGGGGGTAGTGTCGCGTTTGGCACCCCGTTTTGTATATAGACTATGAGTAAAATCCTCCGAAATGTCATCCTATAATACAACACCGTACCGTTTTCTACGCATAATGACTTGTTTATAATATCAAAAAATATGGACTAGCGCGTATGAAATGTTTGTAAAGCCGGCTGTCACAACCGTCGAAGCTAATATAAATAGTGTCACTTGTCTTAGTGTAATTTTAAATACAATATAAATTTAGTTAAAATGCAACTCGTTGTGAGATCGTTGAAGGGGTGTTAGTGCTTATGTTTAGAAATAGTACATATGAAGTTATTATAAGTAACGTATTGTAATGGCTGTGGAGCGAAGTATATTTAAGAAAAAATATTGTTATGTTTTTATGGTATCACTGCTTGGTGTAGATTGCCTGAGGTAGTATTTACAGGATACGTTCATTTAATATTAAAATATTTACTGTAGAAACAACACACGTTTATATTCCCTTATCAGTTTAGGGCACGAAGCAAAACATTTTGAAAATATTGATTTACTTTCACAAAGTTTATTAAATATATTTTTCATCTTCATTGAAATAAAAGAACTCAGAAGTAACACTTACTGTAATTCTCTTTCATTTGTAAATAAGCCACGTACTAATTATAACGCGTTCCGCACTTCAGTGACCGTAAAAAGATCCCATAATCGTAGTTTCTAAGACTTTATAGCTATAGTCTACACGAAATACTTATTACACGAAAATATATATTTTTTGAACGGGTCGTATAAAAATTAGTACATTTTTTATTGCCTGAAACATTGGTTCTGATTTAATTTTGTAAATCACTATGGAATAATACTTTATTTGAAATAAATTTTTTCGTACAATTATATATTAACTAATATTAAAAAAGAAAAAAAAATGTAATATTTAATTATTTTAAATAAAGAAAAAGAAACTTAAATTTCAGTTCTTTAGTATCCCACGTAAATTTGACATAGTGAGACAGCGACGTCTAACAGCATTTATAGCTGTAGTATAAATGTGTTACCCCACGTGTAAATTCCACAATTTTTTTTTGTTCAATTTCCATTTCATTTTTTCAGGTTTCATTTAGCTAAGACAATGCACGAGTAATGTCTCGAATTGAATGTCTTAAAAATATTTTAATACTGTAAGGTTGAAATAAGACATAGACAGTGATCTTAATCTCCAGACGTTGGGTACCGTTTCCCAACAACATATTACGTCCTTATCAGTCAAGGAAACGTCTGATTTTTATGACAAACGTTTCTCGCCATGAGATTAAAACCCATGGCCATGACATAGATAGCCATCTCCTTTCATTTTTATTTATAAAATATTATGCACGTATGTATGTACAATGTGTAGTTAAATATATTTCTAAATAATATTATTTATTAATACATCGAGTCAAAATATAATTTGATTGTTTTAAAATAACGAAAAGCAAAATATTTGATTTCTAGTAAAAAAATATTAAGCTAAATAAAAATATTTACTTCGTAAATCAAAGCTTCTAAAATCATATTTTAAGCACATTTAAATATTTTGAACTCATTTAACAGTTGTCAAATTGAATATAAAATCATACTTTTAGTTGGTAAACTCAGTCTCGCTTATAAATTTAGAACAATGCTACAGCCGATTTATTAGAGAAAATCGATCATTTCTATTACGAAACCGTCCCAAACACACAAAATATGGATTTCAAATATATTTACGTTAAAATTTACTTTTTACTGTAGTCAGATCTGTGGATATTTGGTATTGAATACAAAATTAGATTATGTACATGATAAATTGCCAACAAAAGCATTAATGATATCAGAGGTCAAACAAATAGTAACCTACCTATTATTAAACTATTACTTTCACGTGTTTGTTTCAACTCGAATAGTCAATTTTACTTCCGAAGTATAGTTCTGAATGTTTTATTTGATGAAAAAAATTCTACCGAATGAAACAGGGTCGACTCAATTCGTATACGGCACATTTCCCGAAAAGACTTGTACGTTGTGAAAGCCTTCATTGCGCAAAGAATCAAAACTGCCAAGGCCGTTTGATCAAGAACTCTTGCATTTTTCTTATGTATGTGTGATATATGAATAGCTCATATGTATTACAATTCATTTGAGTAAGTATATTGCTGAAGGTGTATATACTATTCAAAATTTAATAAGCAATTGAATATATAAAAAATATATATTTAGTATTTAATATGAAGGCATTTATTTCATCTATGTCAGTAAATTAAACGCTTATTTCAGAAATTTAAATGTAAGCCTGTATGTAAAATATTACTATAGCATTTTCTAACTAATAACATTACATATTACGCTGCAAAATATATATTATAAATATACCGGGTTATAGAAAAACGACTTAATTAAAGCAAAAATATATATTAATAAATAGTTTTTAAAAAATAATTACTTCTTGCTAGTAGCTTAAAAGCTTTATTATAAAACGCCATAAACACAAGTCTCATAATAAAATTAAGTCTTTTTTCCATTTTTTAAACTAAATGAGGATTTGCCTCAATGCGTTGCGGCGTACATCGACCGTCACTGACGCCGGCTAGTCTGCTACGAATCTTGAATAGCTACAATAAACCAAGATTATTATACAGAGGTGTAACTTTGGCGATCTCTTGCATAATAATGAAAATTACTTGATTATATTGTGTAAGAATATATGTGTTATAGAAATTTACTTTTTTATTTGTTAAAATATTAAATTTAGGGGTAAATTTCATTTTTTTAGGAAGTAAAATAGAAAATGTTGTGTCTTTAAATATATAAAGGTATAAAATGATAAATATTTTTAATAATTTAAACGAAATTCTTCCAATAGTTCTCGTTTTCTAGTTTTTATTATCATCTCTCACGTATCTATTTTCATATTAAAATTTGTATTTTTTTAACATATCAATTATAAACGTTCGTATGTACATACAAAACTGTAGATTTGTTAGTAAAAAGCTTAAGCTATAAACTTAATAAAGCAGGCGCCATTACAGCCAGGGCAAGCTAACTGAATGAGACACGGTCTTTGTTTGGGTACTTCGAGTATGTTAACATGCTCTTTATATTACTAATATTGTAGAATATGAATGAAGTTAAAAACATAAACAAGAAAAAGTAACTTTATGGTTTCTCCTCCATTACAGGGTCAACAGATATACCCTAGTATTAAGACTTTTTTGAAACTTTGAATTGCTCGTTGAGTTCCGCCACCCAGCACGCAATGGCTCAATTCGGCGGAAAGTGGGGAACGGAGTGTCTTAACACTAGGTTCCTGCCTACCCTGCTATATGTAGGATACAGCGTGAAGCTATGTATGTATGTATGTATTTTGCACATTCCGCCCGAAATTGAGACATTTGGTGTTAAGTGGCGAAACGAAAATAATTTAAATATAATCAATAAATTAATTATTAATTGTAAAACACCTATTATAAAATTTAAATCTGAATTCTTAAAGCTGTCACTAAACGTGATTGACATATCAATTATTAAAGTCAATCCATTTAAAATTTATATGCTCTAGAATATTAATATTATTTTGTATACAAAATGATAGGTTAGGTATTGAAGTGAAAATATTAACCAGACAGAACACAGATTCTAACAATTCATAAATATAATCATATGAAAATATTCACTGAACTATTAATGAAATTATAAATTTAATTTGACCGATGGCGCTTAAAGTATTTTACGCACGCATGCACATCAAGTGAATCGGGCTTACCAAATTCGCCTTTATTGGAATAGTTCGGATGTTTAATTGATGATTTAATTCATTTCACACTGTATAAATGGCAATTTTTCTCTTTAACTTGTTAGCCGACTTAAAAAAAGGGGTGGTTTCCAATTCGGCTGTATTTTCTTTATGAGTGCTGCTTTTGATGTAATTGCATTTAAATTTCGTTAAGATCTGACGAGTAGTTTTTGAGTTATTCGTAATAATGTTACATATTAGCATTTTATTTAAAGTCACTTTTCTTTTTTCATTAAAATTTTAATTTAATAATTTTCCAATTCTGTTTATAAATAAGAAACATTGGATATCCAAATTAAAAAATATATTTATAATATGCCACCAAATATATTTATATTTAGTACATATCTAACGTAAATATAAAACTTAAAAAATCCATTTTTTGTTAGAAAAAGCGAAAATGAAAACCATTTTTTAAAACATCAAGTAACTAAGACATAAACGGACCTTCACCCAAAAAAAGTAATTTTACAATATTTTTCCTCAAAATTTAAAACGAAAAATTCCAATTAAGATTATCCAAGATACACAAAACACGTTCACTAACACGACTATATTGCCTTACAGCTAACCGTAGACATGTCAATTTAATTAGCAGCCGCCTTGCTATTCGGTGTACCGCAGATGCTATAGATAGCCACACTGCCCTGGGAATCAACTAAATTGCTTCTGATATGGAAGATATTGCATACTTCGATGAAGAATAAAATTAATTAATTAATGAGGTCTGTCGTGGCGCAGAGGCACAAGCGACTGTAAACGCGACAGGTTGTGGGTTCGATTCCCACTCCAGGAAATGAAATTTTTCATATCCTGTGTTTGTTAACAAGGCAAAGCGCGGTGCTGAGTTCCACCACTCAGCACGCAATGCCTCAATTCGGTGGAAAGTGGGGAACGGAGTGTCTTAACACTAGGTTCCCTCTGCCTACCCTGCAATATGCGGGATATAGCGTGAAGCTATGTATGTATGTATGTGAAATGAAAATATTAAATAGTATTTAGTATTTTTATTTTCTCGCTTTGGTAATAAGGCAAAGCGCGGCGTTGAGTTCCACCACTCAACATGCAATGCGTCAATTT
>JAKGSA010000533.1:169156-183252 GCA_033558755.1 Philaethria dido
TAAATTTATATAAAATGATATATAATTCTTACTCGGAACAGTAAAATTAACTCACAGAAGTCATAATTAACGGAAGCTGTGGTCGTATTTCTTATAATGTTGTAATTAAGCTATGTACAACTTCGACTTCGGAGTTTGTAATTGCAATTTGAATTTCATTTAAATATATTAATGTTTTTAATTGTTCTAAAATTATTTTTTTGTTTTTCTCTTTAATTATGAACTAATAATTATTATTGTTAATGAATTCTTTATTACATAATATAATACCAAATTATATCGTTATGTTATTATATCAGCCTTAAGTCTCAGATATTTTTTTACATTTCATATTTTAGCATAAATCTTTCTTTCTTTCTTAACTTCACGCTGTATCCATAGCAGGGTAGTCACAGGGAACCTAGTGTTAAGACACTCCGTTCCCGACTGTCCGCCGAGGCATTGCGTGCTAAGTGGCGGAATTCAACGCCGGGCTTTGCCTTGTTACCAAACCCAGGAAATGAAAATATTAAACATTTCCTGGAGTGGGAATCGAACCCACAACCTGTTTACAGTCGCACGCTTCTGCGTCACGATAGGCGTTAGCGTAAATAATTTAATTTTATTGATTAAATTATTGACTAAATTATGACGCTTTTTTAAATATACTCTCGCAATATTTAATATTAAATTCTGCTCTTTACACTTATTATTATTTTTAAAACCAATAATGAATAATATTATATATTAAAAATTCTGAATCAGGGCCAAAATTTCTTTCATACTTTTCCAATTCGTTGGTATAACTCTATTATTATAAAGTAACTCTTTAATTAAAATTTTAATTAATAACATTTGTTATATTTAATCAGTATAACAACTTATGAATGATTATTTCCATCTGTCAAACTTTGACAGAAGTGAATGTCAAATAGTTGAAAGTGGCAGAGAAGATTCTGTGAACTATCTCCTTTTAATCTGCATTATAAGTAATGCTGAATAAGACATATCTCCCTTGTTCCTTGTAACTAAAACTAGTTGGCTAACTAAACAACCTTAAGTTTGTTTTGAGAATTGAAGCCATTTATATTTTCCTTTGTATGAGGTTTTTGGATAGAAAGGACATGGAAATTATTTTACATATAAAAATTATAAGAAATTATTACTAAATTATATATTTTATCTATTTCATTATATATGTACATTGAAGGTAAATCAATGCATAAACAGAAAAATGTTGTATTTTTAAAAGCAATTCAGTCTTCATTTTCCACCAATTCGTCATGCTATGTATCAACACCTATCGAAACACAAATGAACCACAAATAGACGAATAATATTTATAAAATTTCTTATTTTAAAATACTTCTTTTTTACCGAAAACAACACAATAGTTGCTTTAAGACCAACTTCAAATAAAAGGCACTAAAAAGTAAAATCATTACGAGTAACTCCAAAACTACTCGTCAGATCTTAATTAAAAATAAATGGGACCACATCAAAAGCATAGGCTTCTCTTATGAAAAAAAGAATCATCAAAATTAGTTCACCCAGTAAAAAGTCGTACGGTAATACTTATAAAAAATACAGTCGAATTGAGAACATCCGTTTTTTTTAAAGTCGGTTAAAAACTTTAAATTAAATAAATAGTATTCTCCACTTTAACATCAGGATTATAAGATAACTTTATACAAACCTGTCCCAAAGCAATAAGGGTCGGTTAACTAAACATTGAGTGAACTAAGAGTAACTAACGTCCTTTAGTATGTTGTAATATCCACTTGGCCATCCAATGTAGTATGTATGTGTATCTTACCTCAGAACTAAATAACTTAGTTTGACATTTACAAAATTGTAACCATATTGATTATGTCCATATAAGAACGCAAGGGGAATACTTTTTACTTTTTTTCACGATTAAGGTTTAAATATCTCCGAAATTTAAATATAGTGGTAGGTCACCTTATTCATTAATCAATGATCATAAAGAGCCTCCATGCTAATTAATATGCGGAACTTAACGACGAATTATATTAAATCAGACTATGAAAAATCTATCTACATATGTATTACTATTATATATCTCTTCGTACGTTTTATATTAAGTTGTTCCAATATAGACTTATTAATCCTCTTAGCAGTCCATGGGATACGAAGCATTCTTCTCCATCACCACATTTCCAATACATCATTTCTTTTTCGGTCTATTGCAAGAATTGTCCATCATTCCGATCCATAGAGAAATATTGCAAAATCAGCTCGGTTCGGACCTTTTCTTGTTGGTATGAGATATTCTACGGTCTTGCCAACTGCAGGTCGTTTTGCTCATAGCAGATTTGGTCATTTGTGTCCTCCTCCTGATTTCTCGCTCACTTTCTCCCTGGTCGAATATTAGTGACCCGAGGTAAACATATTCTCTGACGATTTCTAGCTCAGATAGCTCCTCAGTCCTAGAATGTTTACCAGTTCTATCAGTAGTCATAACTTTGGCTTTCGAATTATTAATATCAAGTCCTATTTCGGCACTCTCGTATTGGACTCTCCGTAAAAGCTCAGCTAATTCCGACGATGCAAAGAGAGTAGTATCGTCCGCGTATCTCTGGTTGCTAATCCTTACTCTACCTACAAAGATACCATCTTCCCATTCATCTAAAGCTTTTCTAATTTTGTATGTGTCAGAGATATTGAAAATAATAGGAGATAATATACATCCCTGCCTCACACACTTTTCTGGCTTAAAGGATCCTGCGATGTAATTTAATTTTGACCATGGAATAACCGCGTGTGGCACGTAATTTGAAATATATACTGATAGGGGCTTAAACTTCTGGATATTTACACTGGTATACTTTTACGAAGACTGTATTTTTCTTATTCCACACAAATTAAACAAAAATGCTATTTTAAAAACCCTATCTGAAAGTGGGGAGCGGAAATGTCAAAGAGAACGGAGTATCTTACAACTAGGTTCTCTGGTTCCTATTCATGGTTATGTGCGAGATACAGCGTGAAGCTAATACAGCGTGAAGCTATTATCTGATATATTTTACAGACACGTGAGCTTGGTGTAATAAGATTAGCGGCTTCACGCTTTATCCCACATAGCGGAGTAGTCACAAAGACACCTAATGTCAAAACACTCTGTTCAGCAATTTCCATCCATAAGGCCATTTAAGGGACAGTGAGAGAGCGTTTGACTGTAAATGTAGTAGTAACTTCGATTACCACTCGGGGCATGAATTAGAATGAATTTAAGTTATTTCCATTCATTCACCCTGATAAGTTAAAGCGCAACGTTGAGTTTCACAAAATAACATACAATAATATTGGCATAAAATAAATAATAGACAACATTTTTCATAACGCGGATGACAACAAGACATTATTACATTAGAATTAGCGTTTAAATACTTGTGTTAGAATTTCGGTGTTCACGCGATATGACTGTTTGTCATTAGTCCTTCATGAGGAAGCTCAGGGGATTTCATATAAACAGGGCACGCGTCCTTGCTGGTTCCTTTTTAATTAAATGAATGTTTTTATACACCAGCGCTTGCAGCGATATTGCTTTGTGTTGTGTTTATAAAGTTTTATTGATTTTTTTTATACTCAGTGCTTTTTATTGAAATTCTTCTTTCCTTTTATAACGATGTGTTCACATTATACATGCTTATTATACTTACGATATATTTCTTAACGTTAATATATGCTATATGAAATTTAACTAAATTTCGTGGCGCAGAGGCACAAGCGTGCGACTGTAAGCGCGACAGGTTTGTGGGTTCGATTCCCACTCCAGGAAATGGAATTTATCATTTCCTGGGTTTGGTAACAAGGCATAGCGCGGCGTTGAGTTCCGCTACTCAGCACGCAAGCTTTGTATATATATGTATATGAATTTTGTTTATTTTTCTTTCAACGGATCGAGTTTTTGATAAATCGCACATTTCCTTCCGTCGACACGATTTACGCGAACAATAAAGGTAGGGTTGTACTATGAATATTCTAATTCCAACGTAGGAACTCACAGTTCCTACTTTGTTACCGAACATTCCAGCGTTTTAAATGCAATAAACAATGTAACCCAAGAGAATAAAAATAAAGAAAACAGTAAACGCATGGTCCCAAATGTAGGTAAAACAAACTTTTTCATCGTACCACGACCACGTCCGGACTTAGTTTAAAATATTCAGAACAGGTTCGGCTTGCGCACGCATTACTATTTAGGGCAACAAAACACGCAATGATAGCCTAAAGATACCTTTAATTAAAAATACATTTTTTATACATTCTCTGATTTTCTGCGTAATATTGGTAATGATGCCGGAAGAAGTTTTAGAATTACTTCTACGGTTTTTAGGATAATCGTAATTAATAAAAATATGGTTTATTGTAATAATATAAGCATAATAAAACAGTTTGGTATGTGGGTGTAATTGTTATGAATTTTCATATGAATAGTGTCGATGAAAATTAGACATTTAGCTTTAATATTTTTGTTATTTTGTTCTACGAGGTATTATTATATACTTCATATGAAAATAAGAGTTTTCAGTGCAAATAACGTCAGTCTGTTCTTTGGTACTGTGTGAAAAATTACAATTTATAGTTGGCATTTCGTGCTAAAAAGTGCTACGTTAAGTTATAATTTATTTTCGAAGTAATAGATATTTTACCTTACCTGGTTAATTCGTATTAGTTTCCATAACTTGACTGCATATAGTATTATGAATCTGTTAGGAAATCACACGAGTATGAAAACAAATCCAATTGAAGACGTATAGATCTTATAATAAAATTATATTATTATGTTTTCTGAAGTAAATCGCTAACAAATAAGCAATACATGTACGTATTACATGTATTACTAACTATTTTATTTAAATTTATACCTCAAAAGATGTATTTTTAAACGTTGAAATTTGTTAATTGAGCTGTCAATATTCTGAAATCTGAATACAGGTGAACGAAAATTGTTTGCTTTGTTGTTCAATACTTTTTTCACTTCCAAATTGTTTCAGTTGTTTCTGTACATAATAATATAAGTTACATATAAAACTTTTCTGCGCTGAAATTAATTCTTTTGTGTAAATAAAAATAATTATTTTGGCTTTCTGTAACAATAATAAAATATTATACGATTCAATTCATTTTTTTTAATTTATTAATCTTTATTTTAGTAGACTGAATGTATATTGTTGAAAGCTATATAAAAATATATATAAAATACATACCTAAGAAAAAATATTGATACAACAGACTCGTTAGAAACTCACAGACCAAATAGCATGTTATACTCAAATTTGTTTCCATCAATAAAAAGCCTAATAAATCTTCACGCCGATCATAGGCTTAATAAATCGTTCACCTTAAGAAAACAGCTATTCATTTTGTTGTCGCAGCGACGACTTTATTTTGCGGCTCGAGAAACGCGCGAAGGTAACCAGTTTATTGCTGTAAGAAATCCATTCTGAATGATTAATCTTTTATCTTCACTTCGCTTTCCACTTGCCTCGTACAATTTTTCTTTGTTTATTTTATAGACCGTTTAAAAGAAATTCTATTAAAATTTCTTTAATTTCTTACTTTGCCTGTATTTCAATACAACTAACTAAGCAAAAGGTCGAATTGAAAACTCAAAAGTTTATTTCATAACGTCACCACGATGTACAGAAAAATGTTGTTTTTACCGTGACCACGCTATTCTATTTAAAAGCTCAATAAGTTTTAGTGGCATGATAAAATCATTTACCCATAATGGATTTTACTTAACACAGTTTCAGTATATTGAAAATTCTATCAATATCACTTAAAAGCTTTAGATTTTTACATAATTTCAGGCCATATATATGTAAACCACCATTTGTGATGATAAATTACTTTTGCAAAAGCAAATAATCAGTTATCTTAAAGTATTGTTACATCACATTATGACAGTACGAGAGACGATTGATTAATAGAGGTTATTTAATCTGGAAATAGGTATATCATCTTCAGAGATTTCGTACATCAATCGGAGTAGGTGTAACGCTTAGAAATCTACGTTACTTCGTTTATCTCGTTCGTTCACCTTTTTCTTCATTTTTCACTTATTTGAGACTAATTCATATCAATGGGACACTTTGTGTTGTCACACTATGAAAACAAAGTAATTTTGCGTTTTGTCAAAAAAATCTCAACTGCTCTGCCATGATATAATACATATGTGGTATGAAGGTAAATTAAAAACGAAGAGCACTTTCATCTAAATGGGGAAAACTGGAAGTATTGAAATGACGCTACTCCTAAATTGAAGCATCAAAAACTTCTGCATTCACTCACTCATTCATTCATTGGTTGGAACATATGGACAACTTTATCTCCAAGATATATTATTGGTTCATACTTTTACGAATATCCAAAAAGGAAGCTGTTAGTAAATACATATCTTTACTTTTATTTATGTTATAATCAAACATTGTGTGTTTCACTTAACAGACTTAACTAAACCTTGGTAAATGCAGACAGTCTTAAAAAAATACCACTGAGCTGTAATAGTCACTATTATTTTTTTTTGTATAACGCTTGTCGTGGTGCAGAGGCACAAGCGTGCGACTGTAAACGCGACAGGTTGTGGGTCCGATTCCCACTCCAGGAAATGTAAAATTTAGTATTTCTTGGGTTTGGTAACAAGGCAAAGCGCGGCGTTGAGTTCCGTCACTCAACAAGCAATGCCTTAATTTGGCGGAAAGTGGGGACGGAAATGTTGAAAGAGAATGGAGTGTCTTAACACTAGGTTCTCTGGTTCCCTCTGCCTGCCCCGCTATATGCGGGATACAGCGTGAAGTTAAAAAAAAGGACAAAAAAAACACAACAAACAAACCACCGTAGTTACTTTTTCTATTCTAATTTAGTTGGATTATATCAAAATTGGAGCAAAGATTTAAGTCGACCGAGTTGGGTCTAGCAGGATTAAGCGTGCTAGGGAATATGCACGACTTACATATATGTATGTGTATATGTGTAAAAGCTTTGTATAAAAGGTATTGTAACATCTGTAGCGGTTAAACTATGCTTTCAGTTATAGACAGTAATTAGGTTAGTAGTAACTTAAAATGATTATATCTTAAACCATTTTGATATTACTTAATTGCATTAAGCGTATGCTATGATTACATATATACAAAGATTAATTATGAATCCCCACTTTTCGCCAAATTGAGGTATTGCGTGCGATTGGCGGAACTCAACGCCGTGCTTTGCCTTATATCAGAGCGAGGAAATGAAAATACTAAATACTAAACTGGGGAACGGAAATGTTAAAGGAGAACGGAGGGTCTTAACACCAGATTCTCTGGTTCCCTCTACCTACCCTGCCATGTGCGGGATGAAGCTAAAAATACAAAAAAAAATGAGTGAATCTTGTTTGCGTCAAATCGAATAAAATAAATTATATTTTTCTAGCATTAGTTATATAGTCACAATATAATAATGCAAATGTTTTAAATTTATTCGTGATTTTTTTTTTTTTAATATTATTTATAGCTTTCGCTCAAATAAAATGAAAATAGAATGAAATCAAATAAAAAGATTTATTTTTCATATTTCTTTATATAAAATTAACACCGGTGGAAGTTTATAAATAGCGACACAATTTAATTTGATATTTTTAGTGACTAGTCTGAGAGGCTCTCGTGATGCAGTCGGCATGGAGTCGTTACTTGGTTCATTAAAGCGAGGACTCTCAAAAGCTTAGTATTTCGCAAAAACGGCTGATGTGAAATACGTTAGTATTTTTCTGACAGTTGAACATAGTTCTTGGAAATAGAAAGAATTATAGTCTAAAAGTCGTTTTAGAACATTTTAAGTTTCTTTATTAGAAAATTTTCTATTTTAATTTTATTTATATTTTTCTTTTTTTTTTTAACTTCACGCTGTATCCCGCATATAGCAGGGTAGACAGAGGGAACCTGAGAACCTAGTGTTAAGACACTCCGTTCTCTTACAACAATTCCGTTCTCCACTTTCTGCCGAATTGAGGCACTCCGTGCTGAGTGGCGGAACTGAACGCCGCGCTTGGAGTGGGCATCGAACCCACAACCTGTCACGTGTACAGTCGCACGCTTGTACTTCTGCGCCACGACAGGCGTTATTTTAAATTTAATTATTATTTCGTATTATTTTAATTTCTCAGAAGGAAATCAGCGAACGGAGTGTCTTGCCATTAGGTTCTCAACCCTATTATTCGGGATAAAGCTGCTTTTATTGCTGCATTTATGTGCAAATTTCTATTAAATTAATTTCAAATACTAATAATGTTCAAACAGATCATGTGGTTGGTACGTACAATACGTGGTAGATAAGTGGCAGAACTCTACAACGCACTGTAAGCAGATTAATAAAACAAATTTATTTTAAGCATTGGTATATCTTTGTTAAATTCGAACTCATGACTTCTCTATATTGCTAATTCAACGTTTATAGGTTAGAAGGATTACGACGCGACAATTCTGTCTGTTATTCCACTTATGTCTTTTGTATCCTAAACGAGTTTTTCTTAGAATAAGTTGTTATATCTCGGTTCTCAATATTATATAGATCATGTCCTATATTTTGTAGATCAATGGTTTTTTTTATTGAGTATATAGTTAAGGAAGTATATCAATTCATTTATTCTTTATTTGTACAAGAAATTTAAATATGAAAGAAACATTATCATAACAAATGTACAAAAGCCAGTGGATATAAATATGATTGGAAATTTGTTTGGCAGTGTAGAGGAGACCATACAACTCGATTCCCACCGGTTTGCCTAACTTTTCAAAGTACAAGTATGAGATCTAAAAAAAAAAGCTCGCTATTAAAATGCGGAGCTCGAAAACACGTAGTCAAACAAGGTGTGATAGCTAAAAAAAGGTAGCCAGGAAAATATTGGGCATAAAATTGCAAAAAAATAAGCTCTGACATTTCTTCTAGACCTAAAAAAAGGTCATCGTCAAAATTCGATAGTGAAATTGCTAAATACCTTGACATCCTATACCGGTTTCCCAAAAAATGACCGGCTTCCCTAAATATATATACCAGCTTCCCTAAATATACATCGGCTTCCCTTAATTTACCGGCTTACCTAACTAAAATTTTCACCCCTCGCCACTAGTGTTTGGTTATGGGTTTGATGTCCATGACGATTATATGTAAATAATTTTCATTTTCGTGATCTGGTTTAAGAACTGGTAAGCCAGACAAAGCATGGCGTTTCGCCATTCAATACGTTATGTCTCAAATTTGGTTGGAAATTGGCAAGCGGAATGTCTGGACATTTAGTCTCTCCGTCTACCCTGCTTTACGGAGAAAAGCGTAAAGCTATAAAAAGTGATACAAAAAGTGGTCATGTAGCTAAGTAGCTATTTTTAAAATGAAAAGAAGTCATTACAACTATAGGTATATATAGTTGTAAGCAGTGTATTTGTATTCTAGTACATACGCATAACTAAACTCATTATATATAGAGCTGCAATTTAGTTTGCCGATTGAAATTATGTTGCAGGTATTCATTAAGTAACGATTATTAGGAATTGAAATGCTATTAGTTTGTGTTCGAAGCCATCAGATTAGAGATCGATAAATACTAAGGAGGTTATGAATATAGTAGAAGATTTAGTGTTTTTAACGCCTGTCGTGGCGCAGGGGCACAAGCGTGCTACTGTAAACGCACAGGTTGTGGGTTCGATTCCCACTCCAGGAAATGGAATTTTTCGTCGTTGTGTTCCGCCATTCAGCAAGCAATGCCTCAATTCGGTGGAAAGTGGGGTGTATTTTTATTGGGTGAACAAATTTTGGTGATTCTTGTATATATGATAGCTAGTACTTCTAATGTGGTCCCGTTTACATTTAGTTAAGATCTGACTAGTTTTTTAGTCATTCATGATAGTATGACTTATTAATACGTTTTATTTGAAGGTTATTTCATTTTTTTGATAAAATATGAATAGTAATAGTATATTCAAATATAAATTTAATTCGGTGATAGTATGAAAGAGATTATTACTGTTTTAATGCAAATTTTAAATAATAGATTCAGATTTACACTTAAAGCAAGCGAAATGCGAAAACGGTTTAAAAATAATTTAAAAGTAAAAACTTGGGTTTCTCATTATAATGAAAGTGAATTGAAAAATCTACATGAATGGTGTAAAGCGAAATCTACGAACATAATAAATGTAACTCGACCATTTAAAGTTTTTATATAGGATATAATTTTACTGTGACCCAGTTCAGAAGTGATAAGTTAGATTTACTGCGAGCAGTGGTTGTGGGTTCGAAATACGTTTCGGGGAAATTTCTAGCTTAGATTACTTATTACCCGATTTTATAAAAAGGAGGTTCTAAATTCGATTGTATTTTTAAGTATGTTAGTAATAACTTTCTTGTTGGTGAGCCAATCTTGATGACTCTTTTTTATATGATAAGATAGATATGATCTGACGAGTAGTTTTTAAGTTATTCGTAATACGGTTTATCAGTGCATTTTTATTTGAAGTAGATTTAACTATAGTATTTTTTGTTAAAACCTTTTTTTTTTAACTTTACGCTGTATCCCGCATATAGCAGAGTAGGCAGAGGGAATCAGAGAACCTAGCGTTAATTAAGACACTCCATTCTCTTTCAACTATTCCGTTCCCCACTTTCCGCTGAATTGAGGCATTGCGTGTTGAGTGGCGGAACTCAACGCCGCGCTTTGCCTTGTTACCAAACCCAAGAAATGAAAATACCAAATTTTACATTTCCTGGAGTGGGAATCGAACCCACAACCTGTCGCGTTTACAGTCGCACGCTTGTGCCTCTGCGCCACGACGGGCGTTAATTATGTTTTTTCAATTAAAAACAGCTTTAAATTTGACTACTCAAGAAACGTATGTTTTCTCTATCTTTACAATTTGACATTTGTCATTACAGATTTCAAATTTTCATTATAGTATTTTTCAGATTGCGAAAAATAGAAAGATTTATGTTACTTTTAGAATTATCTAAAAATGGTAAATGGTAAATTATTAAATTTACCATAAACTTTTCACTTTCTAGTTTGAAGTGAACGATTTGTTCTCATTGCGAACAGATATTGCAGAGTGTTGCGAACAGAGACAAACAGATTTATTTCTTTAGGGATTAGAAAATCAAGTTTTTAGTTTTATTTAACGATATGTATTATGAATTAACTTTGACTAAATATTTATAAAAAAAAGAAATTAAATTTAAGGTAATTTTATATTATTTAATATATGTATATATGACTCCATCTCACAACAGTGGAGGGTTAAGGTTCAACATGACGGGCATGGAATTCTAATTTAGATTTCAAATGACACATTTTTAATCTTACAATAATATGCGTAATATTTAGCAATATTTAACATGCTTTTCAATATAATTATAGAACATAGGAAATATTAGATACAATATTTTTAGTTCTGAATCACTATATTTTGTACATACTATTTATATACAAAACATATTTCAATGAAATTTACTAAAACTAAGTTATTAGAATTAAATTTACAAAAAAGAACCTAAAAAATAATAAATAAATCTGTAACAAACGAATAAATACTTACTTACTTAGCTTCACGCTGTATTCCGCATATAGCAAGGTAGGCAGAGGGAACCTAGTGTTAAGACACTCCGTTCCCCACTTTCCGCCGAATTCAGGCATTGCGTGCTGAATGGCGGAACTCAACGCCGCGCTTTGCCTTGTTATCAAACCCAGGAAAACTAAAAATTCCATTTCCTGCAGTGAGAATCGAACCCACAACCTGTCGCGTTTACAGTCGCATGCTCTGCGAAACGACAGACGAATAAATGCGTTTGACTAAAATTTTAAATTGACAATACTTCCATTTTATCTTGATTATTTGCCCCTTTTTAGACGACTGTTAATGAAACAGTCGATTTGTAAGTTAAAGTGGACGATCCAATCCTAATGACTTGCGCTTGTTTATAATAGGACCGAAAACATTTTGTCCAGGAAATTAGAAGTTGTTAGACCCAGCAAGTTGGTAAACATCGGTTGGACACTATTTAAATAGTTGCTTGTATAATGTAAATTGTAGTTTGTTAATGTATGAATCCACTGTGGCTCTGTGGAAGAGTTTATAGCTGTAAATACGATGGTCGTGGATACGATTCCTAAATGAATATGTAAATATATTTAAATTATTTTTATTTTCTCGCTTGGATCAGACAAAGCTGCGTGATATATTTATTCAACATACAATATCTAGTGTTCAGGTGTAAAACGGAGAGCGGAGTTTTTCGACACTAGGTTCTCTGTGTGTGCTATCGTATGTGAGAAAATGGTGAAGCTTTTTTATGTGTGTGTGTGACTATCGTGACGAAATAGAGTCTAGACTAGATGATTGTGGATTCATCGCTTATGGAAAAAAATATAGTTAAAATATTCTAGTTAAGTGTGTTTTAAGAATTTTATTTCTCTATTTGTCACGAATGACTAGCAGATACTTCAACATAAATCAAATATGCTGAAATTTATACAACACAATATTTTTATCTCACACTCGATACATGAACGTTTAGAACATTCCGCTGATTAATCAACCATTGTTTAGTGATCATTTCAAAAATAAAGGTGACGAGAAAAATATGTAAAAATAAATAACTTTTTTATGGTTTCGGTTGAAATATTTTGAATTCAAAATGTAATAATATACGTAATAAATTTTACTAATTATATTTTTTAAATTAATATATGTATCTATTCATAACGCCTGTCGTGGCGCAGAGGCACAAGCGTGCGACTTTAGACGCGACAGGTTGTGGGTTTGATTCCCACTCCAGGAAATGAAAATTTTCATTACCTGGGTTTGGTAACAAGGCAAAGCGCGGCGTTGAGTTCCGCCACTCAGCACGCAATGTCTCAATTCGGCGGAAAGTGGGGAACGGAGTGTCTTAACACTTAGGTTCCCTTTATCTACCCTGCTATATGCGGGTTACAGCGTGAAGTTTAAAAAAATGTATTCATACTTAAAATTATATAAACAAAATATTAAAAATACAAAATTTACCTATACATATCTTTCTATATAACATTGAAGGAAAATAGAACAAGGCACCCAAGGGACTCAGATTTGTGCAACGTTGTCGATGTGACATTTTAAAATGCTTTATTTTCTTGGCACTAGGCTCTCTCTGCCTACTTTGATATGCTGGGAAAAGTGTAAAATTGCTGTTGTAGTATAATTTATTTTGTTTAATATATTCATTGGTATTGTTAATTAAGTAAAACAGCTTATAATTTTCTATTCTATTCATTTATTCATTTTATTTATAAAGTATATAACATTTAAGATACATTTTATAATATGAATTATAAAATACTAGCTTTCCGCCGGTGTATTGCGCCGGTGTAGTGAAATTCGGTTATATCGCGCGATATGATAAGGAGTATCCTATAGTCTTTCCCAAGGTCTATTTGTCAAAGTTGGTTAAGTGGTTTATGTGGTGAAGTTGTAAACAGTTAAACAATTTTACATGATTTTATGTTTGACAATAAGGAACTTCCATACAAACTTTCATCCCCTATTTCAACCCCCTCTATCATTTTTTTCGCGATAAAAAGTAACCTATGTCCTTTCCCAAGTTTAGTTCTATCTTCATACCGAATTTCATCAAAATAGGTTCAATGGTTTAGGCGTGAAAGCGTAACAGACAGACAGACAGACAGACAGACAGAGTTACTTTCGCATTTATAATATTAGTAAGGATTAACTCTACATTTTTTCCTAAGCATACTAGACTATTGGTAATTCTACACATTTCTCCCTCATATTTTTAGTATGTTCCATGTTTTAACGAAATACGCAAAGAGAATTTATTACGGAGAGCGACTATATCAAGACACTTCGTTTACACTCACTTCTTTACCGAAATCGGGACATCGCGTGTGAAGCGACGGAATTCAACGCCGTGTTTTGTCTTGCCAGAGAGGAAAAATGAAAGTATTTAAATTTTTCATTATTTCCCTAGTGAGAATCAAACCCATCGCGTTTATAGTTCCACTGCGCCACTGGGCCCCATACGTATGATATATATATATATATATATATATATATATATATATATAT
>JAKGSA010000533.1:184146-210042 GCA_033558755.1 Philaethria dido
TTTTTGTTAAAATATTAATTATACTTAACTAATAAAGTGAATCATATATTGTAATAATTTTGCATGTTTCGCGTGATATGTGTGGAGGGCGTTGTTAAATAAACCCTAAACGATAATGCTATGTGAGAAGTTAAAGCGTTAAAAAGCTTAGTTCTTTACAATATGTGTTTTAAATCGCTTTTAACCGATTTCAAAAAAGAATGTGTTATTTTTTATGTGTGTTCCCGCATAACTTTTTACTGGGTGGGCCGATTTTGATGATTCTTATATTCTTCTTTATATTATAGATAATGCTGATGATAATAATGTGGTTCCATTTAATTTAGTTAACATCTGACAAGTAGTTTTGAGTTATTCGTAATAACGTCACTTTAATTTTAAAATGATCTTCCTTGGAAATATGAATTATTGCATGAGTAGAAAGCTACTTAATAAATACAGTAAGATAAGTTTATAAGTTGTGTATGCCGAAACTCGACTTTACGTCGGTATACTCGTATCTATATATCCCGTCCTAAAGCCTTCAGGAAAAAGGATATATAGATTATATTAAGTTGTGTAATTATAATTTAAGATAAAAGCACTGAATATATATTTAATAATTTATTCCTGCAGAAGCGAGCTATTCGTGCAATCTATAGCTTAGGCCCTAAAGATTCCTTAAGACAAAAATTTAAGGAAATTAATATTTTAACAGTTGCCTCTCAGTACATCTTTGAAAATGTACTGTATGTTAAGAAAAATATTAATAATTTTAACAAAGTTGGCGATGCACATAATATAAATACAAGAAATAGGCTTAAACTTGCAGCGCCTGTAACTCGATTGCATCGAGTCCGCAATTCTTTTATGGGACAATGTGTATACTTTTACAATAGGATCCCAGAAAACGTCCGAGAACTTTCCATTTTACAATTTAAAAAAATTGTAAAAAGACGTTTGTGTGTTAAAGGTTATTACCTAATTAGTGATTTTATAAATGATAACACACCTTGGGAATGAAATGCTCGCTCCAGTCTGTTTCAAAGGTATCATTGCCAATAATAAAGAATTGTAAACCATTGTCGAATATAAAAAAAAAAAAAAAAAAAAAAATAAGTCCCGCTGAGTTTCTTGCGCCGGTTCTTCTCAGGTCTGAGGCATTAAATTTAGTGAACCGGTGGTAAATTATTTGACGTTCAAAAAATGAAGCTTGTAACTTCTTATTTTGAATAAAATTATTTGACTTTGACTTTGACTTTGACTTTACTTATAAAATGCATTATCGTTAAAATTTACGGTTATAATATCCTATGGTTTTATTAAAATATTTATTTATATTTTATGTTGATATTATTATTCAATATAAACAAATTTACTTCTAATTAAATAGCGTAAAAGATACTTTATAAAAAAATTATAATTAATTTAATCACTGGTCAAACAGACATCTTATCTTATAAAATTATCAAATGCTTTGAAGTCACTCTTCAAAGGCTTAACCTTAAAAAGGGCTTTACTATATCAAAATTTTAAACCTGTTTTTCTTTGCCAAGTGTTCTGTTTTTGTTTGTAACTCGTGTGAATAAACATGTTTAGTAGATCAGTTTAGTTCTTTAATATTGGCGAACTTTGAACTTTTTTGAACTTTTCGAACTTGCCAGTTGAACACATATCACTTCGTTAATCTCACGTTGTATGGACAACACAAGAAAGAGGATTGATCGGTAAAAAAGAGATAGTTACACTATGAGAAATTGCATGTTAAGCTATTTATTAGTTTATAAGCGAAGAAATCCTAGTAATATGCTACTCTGGTCATCACATTTATGCTAATACATTGAGTGTTGAGTGGCAATGCCTTACTCTGTACTAAATATAAAATGTATACATCTAAAATTATATTTAGAAAACGCATGGTTTAGTGGTCGGAGCGCTTGGGTTTCCAAGAGGCGCGGGTTCGAATCCCGCTGCATTCAAAAATTTTATACGTTGTTTAAATATGTTTTTCGTTTCCTAAGTATGATTATTGTGATTAACAATTTAAAACCTCAAAAATGTATCTTCAAATATGTATACATCTAATTTGTCATTTTTTTTAAATAAATAAACAAATTGTAAAGTAAAAATTTAAATTTAAACGAAGAAGTCACCTAGGTTAACAATAATTAATCTAGTAATAAGTGGATAATGTAGCTAGTGGTATAATAAGCGTTATTTAAGTAGTTATTAATGTGTATAAGATACATTGTACCACTGTTTTTTTTTGTCCCAAAATAAAATAAAATAAAATAAAGTCAAAGTCGTCTGCATAAAACTTTTTTAATTCGGTTGCGTTGTAATTAAAATTGGGCTTCAAACCTAATTAACTTGTCAGTAATCGTACTTAAAAATCTTATTTGACAGCTTCAGATAAAACAGATTAAAATTAATATTATTATATTAAGTTTAATGTTGTCAGTTATGTCAGTCAAATTTTCAGTTCTTTTTTTTAAATAGATTAATGTTTTTATTGTTACTTTGATCAATTGAAGGAAATTATAATATCAAAGTATTTTTGGCATTATGTCGTAGCGTACGTACTATAGTTAATTTTTTTACAAATAGTGTCATTAATTGAATCGGTGAGAAATAACGTAAGTCACAAAAAATGCAAAAATTCGTAATAGATTTAAACTAGCTTAGAAAGGCAATATGCGCGTTATTTTTCTCCCCCTGCAAATTTTGAAAATCCGGGCTTACGTTGTTTCTGCACTCACCGATTCAATTATTAAGAAGATTTTTTTCAAATATAAAGGTTTAAAATTGAAATAATGAACAATATTTTTTATATTTATTCTATATAGAACATGAGACGCTATTGCGGCGCAATCGCATACCTTCTGTTGTGAGACACAACACGTTCGGTTGTGAGTTCGATTCAGACTCGGGGGAATGATTATATTAAAATTATTTTATTTTTAAATTTCGGTCGGAAATCAGGGAACTGAGTGTCTTGAACATTAGGTTCCCTCAGAATACCCAGTTATGCGGGACATAGCTTTTTTTGGAATATTATAAAACCGATTCGAAAACCACCATTAAATACCCACAAAATGTAACACATAAAAGCGTTCGTTTTGGTGTTTGAAACAAAATGTTTACATATATTTGAATTCCGCGGTAAATTTGTTTTTTAACGTTATTAGGTTTTGTTACGAAACGCCCAGTTAAAGTTACGATTATTTGAGTTGCAAAACGTATTCTGTATACAGATGTGCCCTATAACAATACAATTAATCTTTTGCTTATTTTGCACAGCGTTATCAACGCATAGCGTACTAATATTGCAATCATATATGTAAATTCATGCTGTGTGTCCGTCTGTATTGTACATTAGGGACAATAGAGCCTGGCGTTGTAATAACGTCAATATATGTATATTATTATCAATGTATATTGAAATATTATATAGATTCGGCGGAAAGTGGGGAACGGAGTGTCTTAACAATAGGTTTTTCAGGTTCCTTCTGCCTACCCTGCTATATGCGGGATATAGTGTGAAGCTAAAAAAAAGTAGATGTGTTTTTAATTTTAAACATTTAAATGTAGTAAAAAGGATACATAGTTCCTTGTATGTATTATACTAGAAACTGATGAGAACGAACACATTTGTTAATCTTTTCTAGTAAAATATTGTTATAAATGTGAGATAATTAATATAACACTCAATTTCATGATTTGAACTTACACTTTTCTATACCAAAAAGAAAAAAGTTCTACCATATTCAATCATATTAGACGTAATAAAAATACATATAAATTTATTGTCTGATATTCACAAAGGTAAGTAAAATTTTACTTTACTTTGTTCGGTAAATGTAAGGGTTTCATACTCAAAAAGTTCCAAAGAACCTTCTTAAGCCTCGACCAACCGAATGTCCACCCGACTGTACGATTTTGTACAGCTGTATCACTTGAACCGTAATAAGTACTTTTGTTAGATATAACGAAGAAAATATTTCTACATGCTTATATTGTAACCTCAATTTGACCAAGTAAAAATATTTTCTTACCTAATTTAGTAAAAAGAATTCTATAACAAATCGATTTAAATTTATTATGAATAAGTTAAAAATTAATTGTCTGATTTTAACTAACTTTAGTTTTTTTAAAGTCGGTTAAAATCGTGTAAATTTATACCAAACAGCGTCAATTAATTCATAAAATAGAAAAACCTGGTTAAAGTTTTATGATTGTTTATTTATATGAGATCATTTAGGCCGTAATGGCGCAATGGGAATGTGTTTGAATGTAAACGCGGTGGTTTTAGGTTCATTTCCTGTTTAGATAAAGATTAATATTTAAATTATTTCCATTTTTTCGCTGTGGTAGAACAAAGCGCAGCGTTGACTTTCGTTTCTGAGCACAAGCAGAGAACGGATTCTTTTAACATTAGATTCTTCCTAATTGTACTGTTTTAGAGAAAAAAACGATGAACTAAAAAAAATATGAAATTTAAACTTCTATTTCTTTGATAACGCCTAAATGTTCTAACTGAATAAGTAAGTCGTTATCTACTAACTAACTTTGTCGAGTTGTTATCATTTCTGTAAGGCAATTTTACAAAGGTTTGGCTTGCAAAGGTAATCATTAATCAATTTGAGATAAAGATTATTTAATATAGGTATGTAACACCAAAATAAAAATAGAACTAAATTAAATGGTATTCACGCTAACAATTATAAAAATATAAAAAAATATCCATACATAAAAGGAAATAAAAGTTACAGAAATCATTACTTAAAAAAAATCATAGCAGTCAAAAAATAATCTTTTAAAAAACATATCATCTCACGGAATTTTTGAAAGAAAACAGAGTGTCTTAACACTAGGTTATCAAGCTTTCTCTGCCTGCTACGTGCGGAATACAGCGTGAAGTTAAAAAAAATATATATTCTCATAAAATAAATACTTAACGTTAGTTACTAAGGTAATATAACTAGACTTTTGTAAGTAAAGGTTGAATGGTATACTGGACATCAGGTGTGCTACATTTCTTATTATTATGAGCGAATTTTATAGACGTATCATAAAATGGAATGAGTTCACCAAATTTTGAAACATACTTAACTATACTATTCTTTTTTATGATATTTAATTTTCTTTTCTTGTTGAAATGCGTTGTGTTATGATGATTAGATATTAGTTTTTTCGTTATTAAATTCAGCTAAGTTATTTGTTTTGCGAAAAAAATATTCATGTAATATTTATGAAATGTAAGAAGTGTGTGGCTTATAAACGTCTGGCTCGCGACCACTATCACATGCCAAAGACGAACCGCCAAATATCTAATGATGTGATCCGGCTCCGATGGCATGTGCTTTCAGATTTTCCCCTTTCCCACTCCATCCTTTCCCAAAATGGTGGTTCTGATAGTGGACTACTACATTGTCCCCTTCCATCAGTATCCCCTAGGTTATAACCCATCTACAACATCTCTGGTGTTGTAGATGTTCATGGGCGAAGCGGTAAACACTTACCATCAGGTGGTCCTTCTGCTCGTTTGCCGTCCGTTATCAATAAAAAAAAAAAAAAAAAACAAACTATATTACTGTAAAAAGTCTTACCTAGAATCCGTTGTTTACTTTTTCCGTGAGAGAATAAAATTATCCTCTTTTATCAATTTTTACATACTTTCGTATTCATAACATTAGTAGGATAAGATTTTTTATGATTTATAATGATGCATCAAATGGTTTTGTTCCTTTTATTTTACACATATAAACTAAGGTAAATTACAGTAATATTGGTATGGTTTTGAGAACCCTTTTGTCTTTGGTCTAATTTTTTTCAGCTTGCTAAGTAACTCGACTTTACGTCGGTATACCTCGTATCTATATATCCCTGTCCTAAAGCCTTCATAAAAAAGTGCGCGATAAGTATAGATTCCTATCTCTGTCTCCTCTCCCTCCTTCTGCGTGTGATTTTTGGTGTAGTTTCAGTAATTTTGATATATGGTTATTTGGTGTGTGTAGATTAGATGATAGGTGAAGTGTGACGGGTGATTGCTTACCAGTTTCTGTATGTGTTAATTGCTGCATAACAGTCGTTGACATATGTAAACTTTCTTGTGCGTCTCTTGTGGTTTTTTGTGTGCTTGGTATGTTATTCACAAACACAGTGTCCCCTAATACTTTGCTGAGTATGGTACTTGTGTGAAATGCTGCTTGTTTTTGAAGAATTGTTACGTCTATGGGAATGTTCAATTGAGTTATGTATCGGTTTAAACTTTTACTTATTATACCTGTCGCTCCTACTACTATTGGGATCACTGTGCATTGTGTTTTCCATAGACGTCAAATCTCTGTTTTTAAAAGGTGATATTTGCTAAGCTTCTCTATTTCTTTAGCACCTACGTTGTAATCAGAAGGTACATCAATTAAATAAGTGCTATTGTTGGACTTATCTACATAAATTAAATCTGGTCTATTGTGTGTCACTGTGACGTCTGTCTGTATAGGTATTTCCCACATGATTTTGGCTTGTCTATTTTCTTTTACTTGCGGTTGTGTTAATGTCTCTTTCCACCAAAGACTTGATACTTCAAAATTGTGCTTTTTTACTAGGCACCAATGGACATACTGAACCAAGCTGTTGTGCCGCTTAATGTAATAGGTACCCGCTAATTTTTCGCACCCTGAGATGAGACGAGAACTTCCTTTGTCGTATTATATTATCTTATTTCTGTTTCAAATATATTATTATATGTATTATAAAATATAAATCGAATTTTTCATTTCCTGGGTTTGGTAACAAGGCAAAGCGCGGCGTTGAGTTCCGCTACACAGATCGCAATGCCTCAATTCGGCGGAAAGTGTAGAACGGAGTGCCTTAACAATAGTTTCCCTCTGCCTACCCTGCTATACGAGTATGCGGGATACAGCGTGAAGCTATGTATGTATGTAAAAAATATGATATTCTGACCATACTAAATAACTGTAAAATATATATGGACTTTAATAAAAATGCTATTCCTTAGTTTATTAAGCCACAAGAGCTCATATCTTTTTCATAATACGCATAGTGGACAGTATTACGCACAATTGCAATAACTTTTTATGACATTATAGTACTGAAAAACAAGAGAAATAAAAGAATTCAACGATTAACACACAAGATAAATTTTGCAGTAAGAATAAAAGAATATGTGAAAACTTTTAGCACCGTTTGACTAAAGTACACACATATATAACAGTCATCGAAAAAGCATTGCTCTTATTCAGAAAGTTTAAGTAATAAATTAACGGAAAAAGGAAAAGAATTTGGGCGAAACGATGCGATAAGGACTTATGGCTGATACTCCAAAGTATAAATTCCAGTTATCTGATTTTTTTTCAAAAACGTTAATAAAGATGAGGTGTTTTATGTTGGTATCATATTTTTCTTTAAAATCTGTGTTAAAAATGTATATACTGTATGAATTTGTTATATTCGTTAAATATTCTATGAATAAAAAATGTAAGTACAGCGTAAAGAGTGTTCAAAAATATTGATTTTGGGTAATCTTTAAAATTAAAAATTTGCCATTTTTTTCAAAATAATATAATCCAAATCAGTTCAGTTTACTTCTTTAATTATGGCGCTTCTAATTAATTTATTAAATTTGACTTTGATGTTTACGTGTTTCTGTCAACATTTGTCAATGAGTGCTTTTTAGATCTATATTAAATCCAAAAAAATCTTAGCGAAAATTCAAACCCGTTGACTTATTTTGACTTCAGACTCTTTACTCTGCATCCATAGATATAGAAATAAAAACATACGTTCTTTTTAAAACAAAAAAATATATTTATTAAAATTTAAGCACTTGTTTAACGTTTTTTTTTAAAGAAACTATTATAAACGCATAATATATTATTAATAAAAATATTCCAAAATAGATCAACATATTATCTCTAGTGCTATTCTGTATCCAACATATCTTTGATTTATTATTGTAGAAATGTTGCGTATACAATAAAATATTTCCCTTTTCTATTGCTAGTTTCTATTGCTAAGAGGCTTAGTTTTAAAAAGCTATCGGTAAGAAGCTTAGATTTTAAACCTAACAAATGTTTAAGAAATATACATATATTCATATTTATATAGTTATTGGAAATATAAATAATATAATGCCTCAATTTGGCGGAAAGTGGGGAATGGTAATTTTGAAAGAGAATGGAGTGTCTTAACACTAGGTACTCTGGTTCCCTCTGCTTATCCCGCTATATGCAGGATACAGCGTGAAGTTAAAAAAAGAAATATATATATATAAGTAAGATTTAATAAAAAAAAACGACTTCAAAGAAAACGCCTTAAAAAGTAAACTTACGAATAACTCAAAAACTACTGAGATCTGTAAAAAAAATATGCGGTAACACAGATAAAAAAGACAATCGAATCATCAATCATCAATCAATCATCAATCGATCATTAAGTGTATAAGAATATGAAAATATATTACTTAAAAACCGACGCACGATAAAAATATATATTAATACTTGTAATTGAGCTAATATTATTATAAGATTTTAAACCAATGTTATCCTACATTGGTTATTATATATAAATAGTGTTTGTTCTGGTTAAGCTAATTTTACCACCATTTATTTCGTGAGGGAAATATAAAATGAGTTAAATTGGTAAAGAGCTCTTAGTTTTACTTTCAACCATATAATAATTTTACTGGTGGAGTCTACAAATATATCCACTGTCTTATCATTTTTAAAAATATTTTTTGGGTAGCGACAATTTCTTTTAACTTCACGCTGTAACCCGCATATAGCAGGGTAGGCAGAGGGAACCTAGTGTTAAGACACTCCATTCTCTTTCAACAATTCCCCACTTTCCGCCGAATTGATGTATTGCGTGTTGAGTGGCGGAACTCAACGCCGCGCTTTGCTTTTTTACCAACCCCAAGAAATGAAAATACTAAAAATCTCTCTACAGAAATATTAAGAACAAAAAAAATACCCATAAGAATATCGACGTTAGTCGATAAGAACTTGGAGCTTAATTAGCTAGAGCGTTTGGATGGATTCCAAGTGTCGCTGGTTAGAATACTGCTACTTTCCAATTCTTATTCATTTCTTAGTGTTTTTTTTTAATAATTCATCCAATTTTATTATTTTACGTCTTTTTTGTTTAATTTTTTTTTTATTATTTCCATAGATTCGTATAATTTTCAAAATAGCTCTCTGTGTTGCACATTAAGTTAGGCTATCAATATGATATATGGTGTACCATGAATATATCCCACTATATGTGGGATATTCATAATACAATTATACATCAAGGATAAAAACCATTGTACGATGTGCTGGCTTCCTATATAAATAAATAAATTTGTTTACTATATGTAATATTACAAATATCTTAAAATAGTGCTGTATCATATCACCTTAAAACTCTTACGACTTTATTAAATGTATCCTTACTAATATTATAAATGCGAAAGTAACTCTGTCTGTCTGTCTGTTACGCTTTCACGGCTATACCACTGAACCAATTTTGATAAAATTCGTTATGAAGATAGAACTGAACTTGGGAAAGGATATAGGATACTTTTTATTGCGAAAAAAATAGTAGAAGGGTGTAACGGGGTTGAAATAGAGGATGAAAGTTTGTATGGAAGTTCCTTATTGTCAAACACAAAATCATGTAAGATTATTTAACTGTTTACAACTTTCACACCTTAACCACTTAACCATTTTTGACAAATAGACCTTGGGAAAGACTATAGGCTACTCCTTACCATGTCGCGCGATATAACCGAATTCCACGCGGGCGAAGCCGCGGGCGAAAAGCTAGTATGAATATAAAACGCAACATTTATATCACCTCACTCAATATTTTTGGCTTAACGTCTCGTTTTAAGACATTAATTCCAGCGGTGCCAGCATTAAAATGATGAAGCACTCAGCCTAAAATTAATTTAGTAAACATTTCCTCTTCGAATGAAATTAAAATTTAACGATATTGAAGTTTAATTAATTCATGGTTTCCTTCGAAGGTCGTAAACGAGGGCCTAATCAAATTGTCGATTTTTATGATTTCTTATTTTGTGCCAAACATTTTTCACTGTCATATTATGAATATTTTAGAACCTATCTTTATGACAGCGAGTTTATAAATTCAAAAAAATTTTTTTTTTTGGTAGCTTGGAAGTAAGCTCACTGATGCTATATAAAAAATATGCTTAAAAAATGTACGAGTAATTTATTTTGTGTTTTTGTTAAAAAAAAAGCTTCTGAATTTGATTACCTTTGGCAGAACAATCATATTTGTATATAACTTTCTATTCAATGTATGTATGTATGTTGTGATGTTTAAACCTAAAACTCTACGGAAATAGCGTAAAAGTGTTCTCACAATAAAGTGTTTTAAGCAAACCTGGTTGTTGATATAAAAACGAAAACATATACGTAAAAATATTGTACATTCGAGATTGTAGCTGCGTTGAAATGTTCAGGAACAATTTCAGCCTTTCAATGGCCTGCTATATAGTAAATGGGGTACAGTCAGTAAAAGCAGTCAAAAATTTTACGAATTTTAATATATTAAACAATAGAAACTCAGCTTAAATTAAATTTAATTTGTATTGTTAGTACGTAAATATAATTTTGATAATATAATTAATTCAAAAAGAAGCTACCTTACTACTCGAGTTAAAGAATAAAGCTAAAAAAAAGAACCTTAGGAAACAACAGATGATATAATAATATCAGTTTTATAAAAAATCTAACGAGAACTATTTTTTTTCTAAAATTTTCATTTTATTGTCTTTATTTTAGGCAAAAAATTTAATATTTGTCATAACATGGAAAAATGTGTGTACAGACACCTACACCCTAAAGGCCGGCAACGCATTTACAATTCCTCTCAAATAAAAAAAATAAAAAAATAACAACGAACTTTCCACAATGTGTTTTCTCTTCTTCTATCTCATACTTTTCTTTAAATTACGTTATAAACATTTGTTAAAATTAATTACTACTTACTTAAAAATAAAAAAAAATGAAAAGACAAAACACAGCGTTGAGTTCCGCTACTTACACGCAATGTCTAAATTTGGACGCAAAACGGTGATTGTCTTGACATCAAGCTCACTGCCTATCCTGCTATGCGGACTAAAGCATCATGCTGGTATCCTCAAATTTAATTAAAAGTGACATAGCTGACTGTACCAAAACAATGTCACATTTACCGTTTATCCTGGCTTCGTGGATCCTGTTTATATCAACATACTTTCTAACATATCACACATACGTAGGTATGTCCAAAATGTAGGTTATTTATGGAAAATATGGCTTTGTTTTTGTAGCAGTTCATCGTCTCTGGTGGTTTTATTTATCAAGTTTTCTATTTTTCTTGTAATCTTATTAGGAGAATTGTTTGTGACCTCAATCACACCATAGTTATATTACCTATAAAGTTTATATTGTAGTTCATTCTAGTTAAGCATAGTCAATCAATCTAAAAATATTTGCTATAAATGATTAAAAATAATTAATAAATACATACATACATAGCTTCACTTCACGCTTCATACGTATCCCTCATATAGCAGGGTAGGCAGAGCTAACCTAGTGTTAAGACACTTCGTTCCCCACTTTCCACCGAATTGAAGCATTGCTGAGTGGCAGAACTCAACGCCGGGCTTTGCTTTGTTACCAAACCCAGGAAATTAATATACTGGATGGAAGCTAAAGAAATTGCCCTGAATAATAGTTTGAAATCACACAAATACAACAAAATACGCTATGATAAAAACAGAAAGAATAAAGAATTTAAAGTTGGAGATTTAGTATATGTAGAAAATGGGAACAAACTAAATAGAAAAAAATTAGACGAACTAAGAATTGGACCATATAAGATTCGAGAGAAGAAATCAAATACAATATACGAGATAGATGTAGGACACAGGAAAACAGAGTCTAACCTGTTCCATATTTCAAAACTAATCCCAGTACAAAACTTAGAAGATGGGATAGAAGTAGGGACATGAAGAGAAAATTCACGGATGAATTTTTCCCCACGGGGGGGAGATGTAAAGAAAGCAGCTTTCTTTCTTTAAATTTGGCGCGTTGAACGAAACGTCATTGTCAGGGCTGGACACATTTTGAGGTTAGGAACGCATGAAATGGCGAATTTTATATTGTGAAGTGTTTTAACTCAAAAGAACTTAAAATAGTGGAAAATAAACTTTAAATGTCGTTTTATAAGGCTAAATCTCAATTTCTCTTTGTTTTTAGAAGCAACACATGTTTATTTTCACCAAGAGAAATTGTGATTTAGCCTTATAAGGATAAGCGAATTATCATTTTATTTAAAAAAATACTAAGAACATACATGGAAATAAATAAAATATGTGGTTTAGGGAGTGACAGCGTAAACAGTTATGGTTGGCAATAGCAGGCTTTGGAGTGAAAAGCATTCAATAAAATTTCAATTTCAGTTACCCCATACAGCTTTCTACTCACGTTGTGGTGCAAACGTTCAAATTGATTTTCATTTATCTATTACTGGCTGTTACAGTGCTTTAAGGGTTTATCTGAAGTGCATTATATATTTTTAAAATAGAATTGAAATTTAGTATGACGTACTTTAGAAAATACTGGCTTTTATATTTATTTAATGATATTAAATAAATATTTACGTTTATTTATGTTTTTTTTATTTAGTTCGTTTAAAATTGATTTTATTTAATATTCTCTCTACCTTTTTTTAAATGTTTTTGCTTGAAGCGTAATAAGCAGAGAGAACGTTTACAGGGCACTTAGTTATAATTCCCGTTCACTTTGACTTTCGTTACATCATTTGGGTTGTCAAATACCAAAAAAATATATATTATTCGATTATGTAAAAGAAATTTCCGACAAACGTCGCATACAAGCAAATTTCATCTGCACTACGATATTTCTATCGTTTTTCCAAAATAACTACGGAAATGGGAAAAAAGTGATTATACGTTTTACATAGAACGGAAATAACGAAAACATGGGAAGATTGAAATATAAATAGTACAGTAATGGTTCGGTTCTAAGTCCACGTAAACTAAATGGCAGGCCACAAGTGATATACGATATACTCGTATTATAAGAACAGCAACTTCACACTCTACCTCGTACAGCAGGATAGTCAGTGTACGTAGTGTCAAGACACTCCATTCGCTACATTCCGCCTGAATTCAAAACCTTACCGGTTAAATATAAGGTATTAATATAATCTTTCCACCGAAATTGAGGCATTGCGTGCTAAGTGGCGGAACTCAACGCCGCGCTTTGCCTTGTTAGGAATGGGAATGTTAAACGAGAACGGAGTGTCTTACCTAGCGTTTCCCTCTGTCTACAGCGTTTACAATATCGTTTACAATATACCGTGGAAAAAGTTATAAATATAAAAATAAAAAGGTTTGTATGCGTTCAAGTATTCTTTTCAGACATGCATATTGCAGGGTAAATCACCACACAAATCGACGAGCTCGTATAGAGGATTACATGAATAAATTATTTCAAATAGATAGCAATTGTACGGAAAAACCGTTATTATGAATAAGAAAAGTGTGTTGTTTTTCTTTTAACTTTATATATAATAAATGGCTTTTGAACGTAGTGTGTGTTTGTTTTATAATAAAAAATATAACCTTTTATTATGTCTGTATCTTTCTTTTTAATTTTTTATATAAATATTTTTTTAATCAATATTTACACAAATATAATATACTTTATAAATATAATTTTACACTTCATACATATTAAATAAAAATATTTTTACGATATTATGCCTGTCGTGGCGCAGAGGCACAAGCTGACGACTGTAAACGCGACAGGTTGTGGGTTCGATACCCACTCCAGGAAATGGAATTTTTAATTTCCTGGGTTTGGTAACATGGCAAAGCGCAGCGTTGAGTTCCGTCACTCACCGCGAATGCCTCAATTCCGCGAAAAGTGGACGGAGTGTCTTAAGATTCCCTCTGCCTGCCCTGCTATATGTGGGATACAGCGTAAAGCTGAAAAAAAATCACTATAATAATTTAGTTATTTTTTTAAATAATATATCTCGAGCACTTTCCAGCAATAAATGGATATACTGTAATGCCTAATAAAAGAATATCATAATTCTTTAAATCAAGAATATATATCTCATTTGGCTATTAAGATTAACTGAAATTATAGTACAAATTCATTCATATAAATATTATAAGAACGGAAAGCAAATTCAACTACTATCAGTTTCTTAATGCTACCCAAAATATGTAAATGTTTCGTTCAACCACAGTATCTTGCATAATTATTGTAACCTTAAGTTAAAAAGCAGTGTAAAATGAGCAAATTTAAGTAATGCAAGTGCAAGTGAGATTCTAAGAAAGCTTTTAACTCGGTTTCATAATGTCACGTATTAAAGTTAAACGTTCCATTTACTTAGAAGTGTTCTTCAAATAAACTTAGTGCTGAAAAGTTTTAGTTAGCTTTATTTAATTTTTTTTTAAAGTCATTTATGAAGTAATTTCTTTTTAGCCAGATTTAAAAAAGGAGAAAATTTTCAATTGTACCGTATTTTCTTTAATTTTGTTCATCCAATTTTGATGATTTGCTTTATATGCTAGCATATAGTGCTTCCGTTGTTGTCTCATTTAAATTTAGTGAGGACCTTGAGAGAAGTTTTTGAGTTATTTGTAATAATTTTACTTTTTAGTGCATTTTATTCGAAGTCTTTCTTTTTCTCTTAAATCTTAACTATAAAAACCGCTGTGGAATTATATAAAGAAAAATAGCTAAGCTATTAAAATGTGCTTATATTGCTACCAACCACTAAACAGAAAATTTCATTTGGACAATTTGGGTTACCTTTTTGTCATAAGCTTTTTTAGCTGTTTTTTTCTTGTAATTTTGATGATATTGATTGAAATAGTAATTTTTATATATTCAATATTTGATACATACTTTTGATAATTTAATTACTTATTTATACTTTTAGGCTTATTACTAACTTTACCTTAAAATAAAATAATAAATAAATAAATATAATAAAATAATATATTCCTACTTCTTGAGTAACAAGCTAAAATAAACCATCTTTTTAAAAATTATGTTTTCATTGTTTCCCCATAAAAATAGTTTTGAAAAGCTTACAACAAGTACTTCAAGCTGAAATATTATACAAAGATTATAAAACCATACCATCCACACCACCTGGATGCGTGGCACTCCAGTACTGTGCGGTTTCGAAGGAATTTCCTTCCACGTGCCACTGAACTGTGGAATGGCCTACCTGCGGCAGTTTTTCCAGGTCGATACGAAATGGGTACCTTCAAAAAGCGCGCCTACTCCCACCTCAAAGGCCGGCAACGCACCTGTAGCTCCTCTGGTGTTACACGGGGCCGTGGGCGGCGGGGATCACTTACCATCAGGTGACCCGAACGCTCGTTTGCCTTGTCCTTTCCAAAAAAAAAAATAAAAATAAAAAAACACATAAGAAAATGTACAATTTATAATTTACTTTGATAGTATGTTTATCGCTCTATAATTACACCTACTACTATATTCGCAACGCTCAAAGTAATTAAAATGAATTATTACTCATACACTTGTGTTGGTAATTAAGTTAAATTGCACGTATGCTATTCGTTTTCATATTACGATTTAGCCAACCTTTTAAATTTCCTTTTATTGTTATTTTCCTAAATATTAATTATTTATCATAATAGTTACATGATTCCCATATTTAAAATAAAAATTACAAATTGTATAAAGCTTATTATCCGTTGGATAAATTGTAATTAAATTAATTTATAATGTAATATATTACCAAGGCCTGTTGTGGCGCAGAGGCACAAGATTTCGACTATAAACACGACAGGTTGTGGGTTCGATTCCCACTCCAGGAAATGTTAGCATTTTCATTTTCAGGGTTTGGTAACAAGGCAAAGCGCGGCGTTGAGTTCCGCCACTCAGCACACAATACCTCAATTCGGCGGAAAGTGGCGAACGGAATTGTTGTAAGAGAGCGGAGGGTCTTAATACTAGGTTCTCGGGTTCCCTCTGCCTACCCAACTATATGCGGGATACAGCAAAAAGTTAATTAAAAAAAAATTGTACCATACACATAATTATCACCTCATTCAGATCAAAACACATGTACCTACTATAAGCAATAAATAAAATCAATGTATGTTTATGCAATAATTATTCGATGATTATTAATATATTGAAATTCTAATGCTTCATAATTAAAATGTATACTTAAAATATCTATGAAAGCCTACATTTACCGGTTGAATTATTTTGTTCAATTATAAAGCCTGTCGTGGCGCAGAGGCACAAGCGTGCGACTGTAAACGCGATAGGTTGTGAGTTCCATTCCTACTCCAGGAAATGTAAAATTTAGTATTTTCATTTCTTGGGTTTGGTAACAAGGCAAAGCGCGGCGTTGAGTTCCACCATTCAGCACGCAATACCTCAATTCGGCGGAAAGTGGGGAACGGAATTGTTGAAAGAGAATGGAGTGTCTTAACACTTGGTTCTCTGGTTCCCTCTGCCTACCCTACTATATGCGGGATAAAGCGTGAAATTAAAATAAATAAATAAAAATAAAGCAGTATCTAAAATTAATATCATGATGATATAAATGAAATTATTACTATTTTTATAATAATTCCAAATTTCGTTTCAATTATTTGAATCGGTAATTGTAGAAACAACGTAAGTCCGCATTTCCAAATTTTGCAAAGGGGAGAAAAACAACACGCATCTTGCCTTTCTAAGCTAGTTTAATTCGACTACGAATTTCTGCATTTTTGTGACTTGCGTTGTTTCTGTACTCACCGATTCATTTACTAATTGTTTCAATTATATTCTTTAGTTCTTTTTGTAATCGGTTTGTCACAAAAACAAAAGCTTATGCTTCATACTTTATCTTATATATAGCAGGGTAAGTAAGAACGTAGTCGAACAAACGTATTACCGCCCAAATTCGAGATATGGCGAGTTAAGTGGCGGTACTCACTTTGTCTTTGAGATTTTAGAACATATATAATATACTACGTTGTGGTAATGGATGAAATTTTGGTCTTTTTTTATTTTAAGCAACTTTCTGATCTGCAACGTCTGTTGTGGCGCAAGGTGTGGCGCAGAGGCACAAGCGTGCGACTGTAAACGCAACAGGTTGTGGGTTCGATACCCACCCCAGGAAATAAAAATTGTAAATAATATTTAGTATTTTCATTTTTTGGGTTTGGTACCAAGGCAAAGCGCGACATTGAGTTCCACCATTCAGCACGCAATGCCTCAATCCAGCGGAAAGTGGGGAACGGAATTGTTAAAAGAAAACGGAGTGTCTTAACGCTAGGTTCTCACGTCCCCTCTGCCTACCCTGCTATATGCGGGATACAAAAATTCTGAAGCATTTTCATCTATATTTCAATTCACTTAACTTGAATAACAACCAACTTGTAAGAAAATTCGCATATATCCATACCATAATAGTCTCAATATTATTTTATCCAAACATTTATTTCATAAAGAAGAAAATCCTAGTAATAAAGTAATGTGGTAGATCAGCCACTTAATTACGGCATCTCGTTCTATAAAACCCTTATTTTATAGGAGATTGATTTTATCGGTGACAAGGGCAAGGAAAAGGCCAAGCTGAATGACCCACGGTTATCCTTTGCTATGTAGCATTCGATAAGAAAGAATCCTTCAATTTTATTTATTTTTATAGCTGTCTATCTGTTTAGGTGAACGTTTTTTACTTAAAGTTCGAAGATTTTTAGAAATACAACCGAAATTGATTTTTGTCTTACTTGTATTTCTTTAAAATAGAAAATAAAATTGTACTTTGGTATACAGAAAAATATACAAATAAAATACAATAATTCTATTAAAGGAACTGAGATTTATAGTTTATGTTTCAAGCTATGTTACTTTAACATGATTGGAAATATTTAATGACTAGCTTTCCGCCCGCGGCTTCGCCCGCGTGAAATTCGGTTATATCGCGCGATATGATATCCTATAGTCATTCCCAAGGTCTAGATTATTTGTCAAAATTGGTTAAGTGGTTTATGTGTCAAAGTTATAAACAGTTAAACAATCTTACATGATTTTATGTTTGACAATAAGGAACTTCCATACAAACTTTCATCCCCTATTTCAACCCCCTCTATCATTTTTTTCGCGATAAAAAGTATCCTATGTCCTTTCCCAAGTTTAGTTCTATCCTTATACCGAATTTCATCAAAATCGGTTCAGTGGATTAGGCGTGAAAGCGTAACAGACAGATAGACAGACAGAGTTACTTTCGAATTTATAATATTAGTAAGGATTGAATGTCGTAGCATAATTCAAATGTACCTATATACATTATTTGTTCATTCTCCTTATTATACATAATTAATATGAATAAATTTAAAAAAAGAGGTTTAGGTTAAGGTCCGTGAATTTTCTAATTTGTAGTTGTGTCTACATTTGACCATTACATATAAAATATAAAAAATATTAAATATATTAATCCTTTAATCTCAAATTATGTGCATATATCATTTGTTACGTAATTCATCTCTTAATATTGTCCCCCAATTTATATACAAACGTCGTATAAATTTAAATATTTTATCGTAGACGCTTTAAATATCGTCTAAAATGGAGCAGAATGGTCTAAATTGCATACAGCGACAGCTAGTCTAGACACACTTGTAATATTAGTCTGTGTGAAATATACTAACAATATAACTGAAGATACATTAGGAAAAGATTTTACAAACCATTTCAGTTATTTCAGTAGAAAATGGCAAAATATTGTCTTAAAATTAGAAATACATTTTAACTTATCTTGTTATTTCTTCTTTAAGATTGTATTTTTATATCATTTGTTATATTTCTTTTCAATTTTAACAACGATTTTTGCTTCTGGTTTTTACTCTACAAGTAGAGACCAATTAGTTGCGACAGCTACATAGATAATAATTACGTTCTAAATGACTTTGCGATATCCAGTACGTTAGTAAATCATACATGACTTATGGTATAGAAAACTTCTGTAGCAATAATTTAAATAACAAATTGACGACTGTCGTGGCGCAAAGGTACAAGCATGCGACAGTAAACGCGATAGGTTTTGGGTTCGATTTCCACTGCAGAAAATGGAATTTTTCATTTCCTGGGTTTAGTAGCAAGGCAAAGGGCGGCGGTGGATTCCGCCACTCAGCACGCAATGCCTCAATTCGGCGGAAAGTGGGGAACGGAGTATCTTAACACTAGGTTCCCTCTGCCTACCCTATATAGCATATGCGGGATACAGCGTGAAGCTATGTATGTACGTATGTAAGTGTACAAATGTACCTAAAACTGTTTCTATGGTTTCTGTGTTTCAGTGACAATTGTCAACGTATGTCATATATTGGAATAAATATTTAATTTATCTTTCCTGTTCTTTTTTACTGATTTCAAAAAAGGGAGGATGTTATTCGACTATATTTTTAAATCCGTATTACCGCATAACCATTTACTGGGTGAACCAACTTTGATGTTTTTTTTATACGATAGCTATGCTACATGCTTCGAACGTGGTGGCATTTAAATTTAGTTACGATCTAAAGAGTAATTTTTGGAGTTATTCGTAATAAACTTTTTAATACATTTTATATGAAGTCAGTCATCTTTTTTTGTTAACATTTGAATGATAGTGGATACCTTAAGCATTCTCCACACAAAACATATAACTCCTCTGAATATGGATCTTAGTAAATGCATTATTCTCTGTAAAAAATGTTTTGAGTCTTTTATTTTCTAAATATCAACGATATTTAAATAATTTATTAATATGGTTTATTCTGTGTGTAGAAATCTTTAATATTCACTAATAACTAAACCATGATATTTATAATATTAGCAATATCCATATAGCAAATCGATAGCGTGAATATATACAAAATATTTAATACAAAAATATTCTTACACTCCAAACATTTTAAGAGTGTTTGGCTTGGAATACGTTCTGTGGGCTTACCTTGACATAGCGCCTGTTTATTTTAGACCAATGTAAATATATGTAATTGTGCGGATTCATCACTTGTGTAAGGGATTGCTTTAAGCTGATATAATACTAAGAGTTAGAAATGTACTCTCTGTCAAAAAAAAATCGGCGGAAAGTGGTGAACGGAGTGTCTTAACACTTAGTTCTCAGGGTTCCCTCTTCCTACCCTACTATATGCGGGATACAGCGTGAAGATATGTATGTGTGTATGTCTGAAAAAAAATATTAATTCGATACCAACGGAAACTCTGTATATTGGCTTCTACATTCGTCTCTATATAAACTACCAAATACTTATCGTAATATAATTGACTAATTACACAAGATCAGTAATATTTATTGCGTGAAATAGTAACAAACATCCTTACTAATATTATAAATATGAAAGTAACTCTGTCTGTCTGTCTGTTACGCTTTCACGCCTAAACCACTAAACCGATTTTGATGAAATTCGGTATAAAGATAGCACTGGACTTGAGAAAGGACATAGGATACTTTTTATGGTGAAAAAATGGGAGCAAGAGGTTGAAATAGGGGATAAAAGTTTGCATGGAAGTTCCTTATTATCAAACATAAAATCATGTAAGATTGTTCAACTGTTTACAACTTTCACACCTAAACCACTTAACCAATTTTGACAAATAGTCTAAACCTTCGGAAAGACTATAGGCTACTCCTTACCATATCGCGCGATATAACCGAGTTCCACGCGGGCGAAGCCGCGGGCGGAAAGCTAGTCCATCTATACATCCATAAATTTTTCAGTATTAGTATGATTCTTCACGTAATTATAAAATAACTTATTCTTTACGTTGTTTAGTTTAACCTTACTGATCTTATAAGTATAATTTAGTGGAGTTTAAAATTCTTAAATAACTTTTAACCGATATCGAAAAAAGGAGTAAGAATACAGCCAAATTGAAAGCTTCAATTCGGCTGTATTCATTTACGTGTGCTACCGTACGTGTGGTAATATAACTTTTTGCTAGGTGAAAAATTTTAGATATAGGCAGTGGTTCTTATATGGTCCCATGTATATATTCCTATTTATGCGTTTATTTTTTAAGATCTGATAGTTACCGCGTAGTTTTTGAGTTATTCGTAATAATTATACTGTTTAGTGCATCTTATATGAAATCAGTTTTCTTTTGTTGTTATAATCCTTGTTATAAATTGTCACATTTAGATTAACAATATACAATTGCGCTATACATATATTTAGCATTCATATATCAAGTATTCTTTCATTACAATTTCAAAGACGTAGATCTATTTGGATATATTTGGACGTAGATATATTTGGAGGCAGTGGAAGATTGGTATTAGACATATTTTATTGGCACTATGTAGCTAGACACTGATGAATACAATTGTATTCAAATTAAAGTTATTTATTTATTTTATGTGATGGTAAATTTATGTAGTACTTTATAGTATGTATGTTATATATAGTAATTAAAAATTTAGCTACAAAACAATAATAAAATATTATCATAGTCCAATTGAAAAGTTGCTAATTGTACATATGCTGGTTATGGATTTGATTTCAGGGAAATGTTCAAAAAGACTATTTTGTTTTATTTATTTTTTTAACTTCACGCTGTATCCCACATATAACAGGGTAGGCAGAGGGAACCTGAGAACCTAGTGTTAAGACACTCCGTTCTCTTACAACAATTCCGTTCCCCACTTTCCGCCAAATTGAGGCATTGCGTGTTGAGTGGCGGAACTCAACGCCACGCTTTGCCTTGTTACCAAACCTAGGAAATGAAAATACTAACATTTCCTGGAGTGGGAATCGAACCCACAACCTGTCGTGTTTACAGTCGCACGCTTGTGCCGCTGCGCCACGACAGGCGTTTTTGTTAGACTATTTTGTAAAGGTGAGACTATTTTGTAATTTTTGAAATTGAATTGAAATTTGTTTTCCACATATACATCTGCTTTAAAATGCAATATCTTTAAGATGGATGAAAATGGAAAAGAGTCTTTTAATGCGAAGCTCTCTCATCTCACTTTGCAAAAAATCATGCCAAATATTTATAAAAAAATATATCTTTTTCTTTTAACTTTTTTATTACTACTAGCAAACTATAAATTATTGGCTTCACGTCACAAGCATTAAAACTAAGGAATAAAAAGCGAAAACTATAAGGTAGCTGAATTTTCGAGCTACGAATTTTCATTGTGAAAGAGCTTTGAAGTAGGTATGCATACTTGACACTTTTACATAAAATTATAATAAAATTGTAATTTGGCTGTACCTTTTCGTGAATCACGTAAAAACTTCCAAAAGGATATTACGCATACTTAGCTCTTTTGAATTTTAATTGCTCCGTTTAAACATATAATATATTCATTGTGATATTTGTTTTAGAACTAAAATTGAATTGCTAAAGACTTTATTACGTAGTCGTGATATATTAAAATAATAAACTATCTAGTATGAAAATTTGGAAGTCCTTTACTATTTTTTTCAATATTATATGTAGTTTTATGAGCTTTTATTCCAGAATTTACAAAATCCATTGCAGGTTGATTTATTGTAAAATAATTATCTGTACTCTTTGACGCGTTAATAACGTGTCCTAGCAACGTATGTATCTGTATGTCAAATTATATAAACATGAATGTCAAACTATGGTAGTGACGGTAAAATTAATTTTGCTTTGTTGAGTGTAAAATTAATTAGATTCTGCACTCCTTCGTTATATAAATTATAAGTGTGCCAAGTTTCATGCTCCTCGCTCCGTGTAATTTTTATAAAAAAGGGTCCAAAGTTTTTGCTTCACATATTAATATATATAGATATATAAAATATCTAAAGAGATTTAATTATACTTTAACACTTTATTGTATACATAAAATATACCTAAGCAGGCGACATTGAGTTACCAAACACATATTTCAAATATACTTAGTATCTATAAAAGTGGAAAGTGGAGAGTGAAGTTAGAATATAAAAATACAGAATAATAAATTATCTGAAAGGAAGATGATGTGGAGAAAGGGATTACATTCTAAACGATACAATGCATATGTGAATAAATTTCATAGTATGAAGGCAATTTTCGTATATAAATTTATGGCCTATCCCGAGAAACCTTTACCTTTTGGGGATAAATTAAGCAATTATTGGGGCAATTTCCATTAAAATTCATGCCGTGTTTTCGATATAACGAATATTCCTTAATATTTTTACAGTGATCGGTGGGAACTACGGACTGAAACTATTAATTTATCAGAATCCATCGTAGTAATATAGTTTAAATTTCAAATTTTAATATAAATATGGTAATATTAAGCATATTTTATAAGGTTTCTTGAATACAAGGAATGTGTGTCAAATGTCAAGATTGATTTACCTCGGGTAATAGAAGCCAGAAAAGTTGAACTTAAAGAATTATTACTTTATAATATTGTTAACTATATTTTTTTACCTAACTTAAAAATTTTACTTCCATTGTATATATATATATATATATATATTTTTTTTTTTTATGGATACCGGATGGCAAACGAGCAGAAGGACCGCCTGATGGTAAGTGGTTACCTTCGCCCATGAACATCTACAACACAAGAGATGTACTAGATGCGTGGCCAACCTAGAGGATACAGATGGAAAGGGAGGATAATGTAGTAGTCCGCTATCGGAACCACCACATTTTGGGGAAAGGATGGGTGGGAAAGGGGAAAACTTGGCTTACATGCCATCGAACCGGAACACATCATAAGATATTTGGCGGTTCGTCTTTGACATGATAGTGGTCGCGAGCCAGACGGAGGACGAACCTCCTACCACCACCAAATAATATTGTTAACTATATTTTTTTACCTAACTTAAAAATTGTACTTCCATTGTATATATAAGTAGCTAGCTAAGAGCCAATTTTGCTAATCTAAAAATATCGAATAGTAATACAAATCTCTCAATACAATTCTACTTCATCCACTTATAAGTATAGTAGCGATCAAGACTCGTTAAGACGTAAAAATATTTGCTGAGTTTTCTTATTATCCTTAGTATACCCACTTCAGTTAATAAGAAATTACGTATGTGACCCGTGTTTGATAGATTGCTTGCGAGGAATGATTGGTATCTGACCTCCGTCCAAGGGTAAACCAGTAACACAATAGGTGGGACTAATTAACCAACAAAGCTTAATGATCCGTATCACGTGTAAGGTGACGAACGTTGCTTCAATGGAAATTTTAAACTTATTTTTTTACATTTCCTTTCATTTTATTTTATATACTAATGTCCCCGTTAACGCGTTAACAACGCGTTGTGTTTAGCAAGGTATATGTCACTTTATATAAGCATGGATGTCAAACCATGGTAGTGTGTGTAACATTTATTTTGTAAATTTAATATACTTTTTATGCATGAATCCAGAGCTTTTATTTCACGTACTTATATATAGATAAACATTCTGTATGTTACAAAGAACGACCTCAGACCTGGCTTGAACTTGATTGGTTATAAATATTTAATAGAGCGCGGCGTTGAGTTCCGTCACTCAACACGCAATGTCTCAAGGCGGAAGGCGCGAAAATGCTATAAATATTTTCGTAACAGAGTTAGAGCTACTTGATCGTATTAAGAATACAGTTCCGGTGTGCCAAATTGCAAAATCTGTTTATTTAATATAAAATTTATTAAAAATTCATTCATTTTTAGTTTGTTTTTGGAATGGATAGGACGTGAACGTTGTGACAGTTCACCGATACGGGAGTCAGTTGAAAAAAATAAAAAGAGAAGCATACATAAAACAAAAAAAAGTCACTATAACAAATATATAGAAATAAAATACTGAACTATATTGGATATGTGCATAACGCATGTTATATATATATGTTACATACAAAGAATAATTGATCAATATTCATAAATATACTTGTATATGTCAACTATGGGTTTCGTATGTAAATTGGAATAGTAAAAATTTATAGCGAAGACCGGAAATGTTAAGAGAACGGAGTGTCTTAACACTAGGTTCTCAGATTCTCTCCGTTTACCCTGCTATGAGCGGAATACCTATGCGGGTGCGTCCAACTTAATATTATAAATACGATACTTACCATTTAAACCAGAACAAAAAAATATCAGTTTTTAAAATAAAAAGCTACCAACACAGATCTATTCCCTAAAGACTTAATAATACCGCGAAGTAACAGAATACAGTAACAGTAATAACCACATTATACAATAATACATAATATACTCCAATACAGAATTCGCATCAGCCCGCTCGTAAACTCAACACCTGCCCCGTAATAAATGTCAAGGATAAAACAGTTTATCAAGTTAGAAAAATCTTTTAAGGAAAGCAACTAAGCCACGGATTTGTTTTATGTTTTTTTATAAAGAAAAGGAAGGAGTAAAGTACTTATAGGGCGCAGGTTGTTATAACTAATTGATTTTAATGGGGTTTTTGTATGTTTTTTGGTTGTATTTTGAGGCTTGTCATGGCGTAGAGGCACAAGCGTGCGACTATAAACGCGACAGGTTGTGGGTTCGATTTCCACTCCAGAAAATGGAAATATATTCAGTAAATAAAAATATATTTAGTATTTTCATTTCCTCGTCTAAGGCAAAGCACGGCGTTGACACCTTTCAGCACGCAGTGCGTCAATCTGACGAACAGTGGGAAACGGACATGTTAAAAGAGAACGGAGAGCCTTAACACTAGGTTCCCTGGTTTCCTCTGCCTACCCTACTATGTGCGAGATACAGCGTGAAGTTAAAAAATTAAAAAAATAAATAATTTTATTTAATATGAGTAATAGCCGCGATAACCAAAAAAACTATTAAAGATAACTCATATCAATAAAAAGTTGATTCGGAGTTGCTCAAAA
>JAKGSA010000533.1:210443-301185 GCA_033558755.1 Philaethria dido
TCAACCAAAAATTTATAAAAAAAAACACTTGTCGTGGCGCCGAGGCACAAGCGTGTGACTATAAACACGACAGTTTGTGGTTTCGATTCACTCTCCAGAAAATGGAATTTTTCATTTCATGGGTTTGGCAACAAGGCAAAACGCGGCGTTGAGTTCCGCCACTCAGCACGCAATGTTTCAATTCGGGGGAGAGTGGGGAACCGAGGGTCTTAAAACTAGGTTCTCGGGTTCCCTCTGCCTACCTTGCTATATGCGGGATACAGCGTGAAGCTAAAAAAAAAGGAAAAACATTTTATAACATATAAAAATATTGATTTCAAAGTTTCACCTCACACATAAAATCAAGACTAGTGAGATATAAAAATGGTGAGATAGCACTGCATGATATGAAATGCACAAATAGCTCGTTCATTCTACATTTTGTTCGAAACTGGAACACTGGAGGTAAGACACTAATAGCATTAGAATCAGCTTCGCGGCTGCATATTACATTATATAAAACTTGAATGTCAAAATGAAATTAAGTCTGCCTTTTGAGTTCTCGTATGTAAGCAATATGTTCAAACATCGCTTTAATTTTATTGAAGTACAAGCTGTGCCCGTGATTCTGTTCGCGTTGATTAAATGTTTTTGCTTACCTAAAATTACATTTAAATTATTTCAATTTCAAGCGGATTCAGACTCAGGATTTCTAAGCGGACTGGAGAGAAAAAGCTCGTCGTTGAGTTCCGCCATACGCAATGTCTTAAAGTCATTCGGAAAGCGACGAACTGAAGTGAAGCGAAGTATGTTGACATTAGGTTCTCTCTGCTTACTCAAATATGCGGGATAAAGTGTGCTTACTAATATTGTAATCATTCAAAGTAAATGTAAAAGTTTTTTATAAAATATTAAAGTTTGCTTGTATAGTACGATTATTATAACTGGATAATGAATAATTACAGAACTGAAAGTTCTTAAATTTAAATTTTATCTGTAAATACATTTTTACCTAGGTATGTTTGACTTTTTTTTGAATCAGCGTATAAGTAAATTAATCCTAATAAATATTTCAAAATTTATATATAGAAGTCAATCTATTCATGTCTGGTACGCATATATAACAACAGACGACGCGACGTGTTTGTACTTTATGGGTCTGTTATATATATTTAAAATTTAATTGCGCCTGTCGTGGCGCAGAGGCACAAGCGTGCGACTGTAAACGCGACAGGTTGTGGGTTCGATTTCCACTCCAGGAAATGTAAAATTTAGTATTTTCATTTCTTGGGTTTGGTAACAAGGCAAAGCGCGGCGTTGAGTTCCGCCACTCAACATGCAATGCCTCAATTTGGCGGAAAGTGTGGAACGGAAATGTTGAAAGAGAATGGAGTATCTTAACACTAGGTTCTCTGGTTCCCTCTGCCTACCCCGCATGTAGCGGGATACAGTGTGAAGTTAAAAATAGATTGTTTCTTATATATGCTTCTTATAAAATATATACAAAAAAAACAGGATATATACTGTTTTTGTTTGTTATTTTACCTAACAACAACGTTACTTCGTGAGGTTGAAAAAGAAATTTAGCTTCACTAGCAGCTTTGTAGTCGACGTAATTTGATTTCATTTTTTTACTTTCCCTACGGGAACTGCATCGAGCACTAGGATGCTAATTATTCTCTACTTTCTTATATTATAACAAAATAACATTTTACAGAACAGTTTTATTAAAATTAGAAATAATATTAAAACCAAACATTTTTTTTGGAAACATAAAATGTTAATTACTTTTAGGTAGCGACCTAGTAGTTTAGTAGCGACAAAAAATAAATCTTGAGAGTTTTTTAGTTATAGCTCAAATTTTCATATTGTGAAATTATAAATGTAGGACATTGTGACTGTGACTACCGACTACTGTAGAGTGTTCGAAACGTCCGGTTTCCAAAAATGGATTTCCGAATACTAAAATATACCCGATTAACCCTGTCGTAGCGCGGAGGCACAAGCGTGTGACTGTAAACGCAACAGGTTGTGGGTTCGCTTCCCACTCCAGGAAATGAAAATATTAAATAATATTTAGTATTTTCATTTCCTCGATCTGGTAACAAGTAAAAGCGCAGCGTCGAGATTCGGAGTGTTTTATCACTAGGTTCTCTGGTTCTGTTTGCCTACCCTGCTTCGTTAATCGATCGTTAATTTAACATGTATGGTCTTCTTTAAAGGTTGTTATTGTTCTTTACCTAAGAAGTAGGAAAACTCACAAATAAAATCTCTGCTGCTCGACACGGCATTTTTTTGTCGAGACTAGAAAAAAATTAGAGCAATTAAAAATATAAGCATCCTCATGAGTAGAAATCGCACTTACAAACATCAATGTGTATTACTTTAGTATATTCTATCAAATTATAAATTATAATATATTGTTACTAAACACATAGTCTAAATAATCGATATTCTTATAAAACAAGGGAACTTACAAGTACAAGTATCATAGGTCATGCATAGTACAAAATCACATCGAGCACAGATTATTCAGTATCGATATAAAATTATGATCGGCCCTGAGCCGCGACGTAGACGTTTATTATTTATGCCCATTCCTTGTCACAATCGATGACATTTTACACAGGTCAGTAGAATATTTGTTCAATACTGTCCGTTATTAAATATTCGCCTGATTTATATTTCTTATTGCTAAGCTATAATTAATATTTTGAAATCAAGTAACAAAACGGTTAAAAACTTTATTGTTTCGTTTTCTCTTCTTTTGTCATAGTAAATATATGATCAATTTGCTTTCTTTCAAATTTAAGTGGGTAAGTTAGAATTATGTATGATAGAGTTAGTTTATGTTAAGCTACCTAGCTATTACAATACTTATTGTGAACTCTAGTGTTTGTCTTTTATTTAACGTATTAAGGACAGCAGATTCAATCTGTCAGATACAATTTTTGTATACTTACTTTCTTTTTTTTGTATCTAGCCAATCTAGTTTAACTTGTTTTATTTTTATAAAAACCACCGTGTGAAAAACTGGGTGTAGCAGCATTTCTTGGAGACTTTCCAAACACTTTAATCTATATATTAACTTCCCCAGAGACACAGATTCAAATCTTCCTGCGTTCATTTTTTAAGAAATTTTATTATGTTTACAATTCTATAAGTTCGACCAAAACCAAATTACTATTTTTGCAATTTCACGCTTATTCCCATGTAGCAGGATAGACAGAGAGAACATAGTGCCATATTAAGTCCGTTCTCTAATTTTCGGCCTGAAATCAAATCATTGCGTGTTTGAATTTAAAATAATTTAAAAGTTTATGAAAATTTTTTTTTTAATATAAATACTCCCCCGAGTTGGGGTCAAACCCACAACATAACTTTTACAGTCAGATTATCCCACTGCCCTAAGAAGGTCTCAATACTAAAATATTAAAAAACAATTACTTTTTTCTAAACAATTAGCTTTTTTGTGTGCTTAACACAAAAAAGCTAATTAGTATCAAATATGACTATTTTATGTAATGAAAAACCCTATTTTACCTATAAATCTAGTAATACGAACACAAACTCGTTACAAGAACCTATACAAATAGTAAAGTCAATATTTCTCATATATACATAGTGACTGAGGCCAATTATTGTGGTATTTACGTTAGCAAGATTAGATTGTACATCATTTTTTTTTTTTTTTTATTGATAACGGACGGCAAACGAGCAGAAGGACCACCTGATGGTAAGTGGTTACCTTCGCCCATAGACATCTACAACACCAGAGATGTTGTAGATGCGTTGCCAACCTAGAGGATACTGATGGAAGGGGGGACAATGTAGTAGTCCACTATCAGAACCACCACATTTTGGGGAAAGGATGGGTGGGAAAGGGGAAAATCTGGCTTACATGCCATCGAACCGGAACACATCATTAGATATTTGGCGGTTCGTCTTTGACATGATAGTGGTCGCGAGCCAGTCGGAGGACGAACCTCCTACCACCTAACATTCATCATACATCATAGTATTGGTCCGTTCAGTGGAAATCAATGGCATTTGAAAACCTTTTCCGACTCACTAACTAACTGTTATCCACTCGTTTGTCGTAAACGAAACGTATGGATGGACGATTACTAATTCGAGTATCTAATTTGTTATTTTTCTTTTTGTGCAATACGGTTTTTAAAGGGGTTGAATTAACTTTGTTTGAATGAAAAAATGTCCTGTAAAATATAAATATCTAAAAGTATACTGAAAAATATCTATATATTTTAACCAACAACAAAAATGGAGGAGGTTCTTAACGACTATATTTTATGTCTGTGTTATCGCATAACTCTTTACTGGGTTAACCAATTTGGTCCAACGGTTCTTTTTTGTATATATATGCTTTTGATGTGATCCTGTTTAAATTTAGATCTGACGAGCAGTCTGTGAGTTATAATAATAATAATTTTACATGCTTTTTAAAGAATTTTATCAAAAGAGAGTTTTGTTATGTAAATTATTAAGTACACAAAGGATATTGATAAGATCATTTATTTTATATAAAAATATTCAATTTTATATCCAATTTCTAGTCAAGTACTTTTATAGTATAAGCATAGGAAATTTAAAATAATTTCCAAATGAATTGTAGTTCTTTAAAAAATAACTTACGGCTGGATTCTCCAGTAGTTAGACAAAGTGCGCCATTACTATCTACGCAAGACACGCAATGACTTAATTGAAGGACGAGATAACTATTACAAGGATCATTCTATTGCTACGGTTTGGTTATGAGTACAATCTTCTCTCGGGGCAATGATTATATTTATATTATTTTCTTTTGCTCGCAATCGCAACACATCACGGCGTTGAGTTCCGACACTCAACACAAACATACACACACACACACACAATGAAGTATATTAACACTAGGTTCTAGTGACTGGGTGAGTAGTCACTAAGTTAAGCGAAAAAAGCGTAAAGCAAAAAAATATAAATCATATTTTATAAATTTGTCTTAATTTTATTGCAATATAAAACTACAATTCAACAGTTACTATAGTACTGTACAAATGGTGAAACAGAGACGGCTTGTGCTATGAAAGGATTTCAGTTTGTAACGAATAACTTTTAATAGTGCTGGAATGAGTTTGTTCGAATATTGCAGTAATCCCCTTTAGCTTTTAACATTTACTTTTATACCCATTAATTACTTTTTGACGCTTGAATAAACTTTGTTGTGGGCTATATCTTTCCATAAATAAATATTGCCAAAATTTTAACGCAGTATTGTTCATCATTATATTATCACGTGAAGGAAAAACTTTGTATCCCTTTTTATGAAAATTGTGCGGACGGAGGGGTATGAAATTTGGCACAATAAAAGTTTATATGGCGAAGTGCAGAAAACGCTATTTATAATAATGTAACACTGAGAAAAATATTAAATTAATAAAGCTAGTGTCCCCGTTGACGCGTTAATAACGCGTCTTAGCGTAATGTATATATCACTTTATATAAGCATGGATGTTAAACCATGGTAGCTGTTTGTAATATTTATTTTATTAATTTTATATACTTTTTTTGCATTATTTAATACAAATATTAGCATTTTGCACTCCTTCAGTAAGTAAGTTCAATAAGTGTGCCAAGTTTCATGCTCTGCGTAATTTTCGTAAAAACGTATTTATATATAGATAAATATTACGCACACTACCATTACTTTGACATTCATCTGTATGTGAAATGACAAATCCGTCACTAAGACAAACTGTAAACTGGGTCTCTGGTACCTATACGAGTATATAATCATGCCTTATTATTTAGGTAAATTTAACTCAATAGAAAACCAAATTTATTTTACATTTCTAAGAAAATAAAGTTATTTTTATCAGTTCGTATCATCTTTCTTACTAACTGTAATTAAAACAAATATTTTGAAGGACAAGTCCTTGCCAAATCAAGGGAAGATAAGACGTGACTGTAATCAAACGGTTACATCTAACGTTCTACTTTATATATAGGTTACTTGTTAATGTTACTGAAGGTAATCTTAAGGTAAGAGATATTCTCTGAATATTAAATTGTACCTTTACTAAAGCTATTGTTATTACACAATCGTGCATTTTGAGTCTACAATGACAGATTAGTGATTTTTTCTTTGCTTTTCATGTTTCAAAGATTAGAAGATAATATGTTAACAGGGTTGCAATAATTACCTGTTTTATATATTCATATAAGTATCAACAAAAAGCAGTACACTTAGCTTATTTAATTTTATTTTACCGAAATAAATGAATTTGTTAACATATCCTATTCCTTTCTACACTAGTTTTCGACATTTTTTTATCATGACTTAGTACCATTGCGACTTGTCATTATTGCTAGTGTATTATTGTTTTATTCGTGATTTCAAATATTACATACAAAACAAAATTTATCGAGTTGGCTCGTAGTTTCTATAATAACCACGTTCAAACAAAGAAAGAAAGAAAAACAAAGAAAGAAATCGGATAATGAAATGCAACAGTATTTTATTTAATTAAATAACGTACCCTTATTACGTTTCTAATGTCATATAAATAAAATAAAATAAGAATAGTTATAACGTACTAGCTTTCCGCCCGCGGCTTCGCCCGCGTGGAATTCGGTTATATCGCGCGACTTGGTAATAGCCTATAGTCTTTCTCAAGGTCTAGACTATATGTCAAAATTGGTTAAGTGGATTAGGTGTGAAAGTTGTAAACAGTTGAACTATCTTACATGATTTTATGTTTGACAATAAGGAACTTCCATACAAACTTTCATCCCCTATTTCAACCTCTTCTACCATTTTTTTCACAATAAAAAGTATTCTATGTCCTTTCCGAAGTTCAGTTCTATCTTCATACTTAATTTCATCAAAATCGGTTCCGTGGTTTAGGCGTGAAAGCGTAACAGACAGACAGACAGAGTTACTTTGGCATTTAAAATATTAGTAAGGATATACTCGTACTATTTTATTTTTATCCCCTTCCCTATATTTTTAACAAGACGTAAAGAATAAAGAACTTAGAAATAAAGAGATTTTCAGTTTATTATAAAACCATGTTCATAGTATATCATACGTACAATGTGTAAGGTAATAAAAAATATTGGGCCCTCTTTGTAGCGACTATATAAATTCGCTTTATGCTTTTGTTATTTGATTCAAAACGTTTATTCTAGGATTATAGTAAAATTTCAGTTTAATCTTCTCTGTATAATAGATCCGTCTATTCTGCTTTGTAGCTGAACCTCTTGGTTTCTTATATAAATACTATATACGTTAGCTCAAAAAAAAAATTTCATTAATGGAAAATATAATTTTATATTCAATTATATACGCGGCTGGGTATCTAGTCAAGTTCTGTGAATGCTACCTTTTTTCTTTAAATAAGTGTACATACATACACATAGCTTCACGCTGTATTCCGTATACAGCAGGGTAGGCAGACTTTCCGCCGAATTGAGGCATTGCGTACTGAGTGGCGGAACTCAACGCCGCGCTTTGCCTTGCTTTGCTTTGCTTTGATTTCCTGGAGTGGGAATCGAACCCACAACTTGTCGCGTTTACAGTCGCACGCTCGTGCCTCTGCGCACATAAATAAATGTACCCAATACAAAATGCTACTAAATGTTTTTTTTTTTATGGATAGATGTTTTTTTTTGCATCTTCATCTGGTGGAAACACCAGGGCATTTGTGGGAAGTGCTTAGGGAACCTACTGTCAACACTGTCGACGGTTATTCTCGTATTCGAAAAATAGCGGGCATTAATGATTAACTCTAAGTCTAATCAACAATATAAATATTCGCCTAATTGATTTTTTTACGTCATTACCATAACATTTAGCTTATGGTAATAAAACCACAACGACTTGTACTAATATATTTTCTTCTAAGCCAAAAATAACGTATACAGCTACACGCTTTGTCCCGCTTAGCAAGGTAGTCAGAGAGAGCCTGATGTCAAGACACCCCATTTGCTACTTTCCGCCGGAATTTAAGACATTGCGTATTAATAAGGTTTTCCCCTTTATCACCCATTCTTTCCTCAAAATGTGGTAGTTCCGATAGCGGACTACTACATTGTCCCCCCCTTCCATCTGTATCCTCTAGGTCGGCAACGCATCTACGACATCTCTGGTGCTGTAGATGTCCGTGGGCGAAAGTAACCACTTACCATCAGGTGGTCCTTCTGCTCGTTTGCCATCCGTTGACCATAAAAATATATATAATAATTAGAGGAACTCAACGCCGTGCTTTTTCTTAGCATTGCGAAGAAATGAAAATAGTATAAATATATTCTCATTCTACAAGTAAGAATCGAACCCATAGCCAATAATTTACAGTAGGACGCTTTTCCACTGCGCCCCGATGGCTACAAATAACATAAATATATATTACATACATATATGACGTAATATATCAAATAATCTAATTAGATTTTACTTATTTAGATAATCCTAATAATATATTCATACAAGTTGAATCACAGACTTACCTCAGCTTTGTGCAACTAATCCCCTAGTAATCTTCGTGCCTTTACACAAAACGACTCTTGTATGTACTCTTATGTATGCATGTGGTAGTGCAAACAAGCGGCTGTAAACGCGCCAGGTTGTAGGTTTGATTCAGAGAATGAAATTAATATTTAGGACTTTTATTTCCACACTCTACTAATAAGGCAAAGCGCGGCGTTGAGTTCCGCCTCTTAGTACGCAATGCTTCAATTCGACGAAAATTGGACAAAGGAAATCTTAACAGAACGGAGTGTCGTAATACCAAGTTTTCAGGTTCTCTCTAACTAGGGTAGATAAGCTAGTTATGTGCGGAATACAGCGTGAAGCTAACTTAACTTCTGGCTTTTGTTAACCTCATCTGGGCTCATCTCACTGCAAATTTTGTTTCACGAAATACAAAAGAATGTCAACAATAAACAACTGCGAAAATAATGTTTTTATATGAAAAAAAATATTCTTGACACAATAGGAACTGAATTTTAAATCGCCGTACAAAAGAAAAGTTGGGCAGTTTGGTGTTTCTTTTCAGTTATGGAAGCTTACTATGGCGTTATATTTAAAAAAAATAACGCATTTACAATTAATTAAATATTTTAAAAAAAAATGTATTGTTAGAATTATTTTTGTCGTATCAGCCGTGAAACGCCCTGTACATAAATCCTGGACATAGAAATATTTTACGTAACTAATTTTTCAATAAGTAATCTTTTAAAATATGGTTAGGTAGAGAGAGGAGTGCGGACAGTGAAGGCCGTAAGTCCCAGGCACTTTTCAAACTCCTCTCTCTGCAACGCGATGGTCCCGGCACCCACAGTTTCTTCTCATTTGCTTGTGTCATTTTATCCACTTAAAATATTTTACATTGCTTTAGATTAAAAGAGGTGGACAAAAAAAACATACTCATACTCGACTTAGCATAAAAATTCATATAAAAAACATTTTCATGAACACACTGACTTAGCATAAACTAAAATATAACCGTGACCTAACTTACGAGTATACTAACATGACCTGCATCAGCGAATTAAAATCGCTGAGGAAATTCTCTCTCAGTATTCTGGTGGTGTCGCCTGCAACCTACTTTATCTTGGAACTTTTCCCGGCAGCGCGGCCAAGCGACTTTATTAACCCGACGTATTTACCGCGACTTAAGTGAAAAGAGAAATAATAGCTAGTTAGCGGCACTCATACTGAGATGTACTAGAGAATAACTTCCATAAAACTGTGTTAATAAACATTATTTTAATTGACCTGTTGGTTGTTAGTGTATATTAACTTTTAATTCTAAGGTCATGTTAAGGACGAATCACGTTTATATAGGGTGTCCCAAAATTAACGCAAGATTTGAATTAAATAGAAAATGCCATTTTAGTCTTTTAATAGCGAATGAATAATGAATATAATAGCAAATGGCGGCAAAGTCAAATCTTGCGTTAATTTTGGGACACCCTTTATTTGCTTTTTTTATTATACTGATTAGGATACGGTGTTTTAATATTTCCAGAGTATGGTAATATATATCTATTATAAATTATGTGAAACAGTTTAAAATGGTTAAGAAGAAATTTAATATGATCATTTGAAGTCTAATATTGAGCAAAACTCACAGAATATTTCAAAAATTGTTTTTTTTTTTTTCGGTTTTATAAATTTGTGTTTCAGGAATGTGACTTCCAGTCTTTGTTGACATTTAAGTTTTTTATTTACCAAATTTCATTAACAATGGTTCAGTCGTTGGATCGTTGGTTTCTCAATAGAAAATCTAAGAGCCATACCTTCCGTATGCATTAAGAATATTATTGAGATACATACATACATACGTCACGCTGTATCCCGCATTCAGCAGGGTAGGCAGAGGGAACCTAGTGTCTAGACACTCCGTTGCCCACTTTCCGCCGAATTGAGCATTGCGTGCTGATTGGCGGAAATCAACGCCGCGCTTTGCCTAGTTACCAAACACAAAAAATGAAAACTTTCATTTCCCGGAATCGAACCCACAATCTGTCGCATTTACAGTCGCACGCTTGTACCTCTGCGCCACGACAGATGTTATTTTATATTGAGATTATGATTAATTTTTTTGGAAAAATATATCTTTTATAAAAAATTAACGTAACGGAATAAATATAATTGATTGAAAATAAATATTAATCTATCAATGCCTTACCTTTTTGACTTTAAGAAATTACCTGTTTTTTTTTCAATTGCTTAGAGTGGTTTCAATTTTCAAGAAAAACATTTAACCTAAGTTAACTAGTTCAAATTACAAAAAAAAGCCCTATAAACAGCTTTCGTACCTTTGAAAAGCGCCCCTTCATCTTGAATACTGTAAATATTTGTTTTTCTTACTTTTTTCTTCAAAAAATATTTATTTTCTTTACGTATATACTACATTTTTTTTTTTTTTATGGATACCGGATGGCAAACGAGCAGAAGGACCGCCTGATGGTAAGTGGTTACCTTCGCCCATGAACATCTACAACACAAGAGATGTACTAGATGCGTTGCCAACCTAGAGGATACAGATGGAAAGGGAGGATAATGTAGTAGTCCGCTATCGGAACCACCACATTTTGGGGAAAGGATGGGTGGGAAAGGGGAAAACCTGGCTTACATGCCATCGAACCGGAACACATCATAAGATATTTGGCGGTTCGTCTTTGACATGATAGTGGTCGCGAGCCAGACGGAGGACGAACCTCCTACCACCAATTCTTTTTATATTAAAAATATACAACGACAAGTCGTAAAATGTGTTTTATAATATTTATATTAGATCATACGAGTACATGTTTGCACAAGTTACAAGTAAAAGTTGTTGTTTTTAAATTTATTTTACAACTTTGTAGGTTCATATATGTATTAAAATCTCGTTTTCCTCTATCTAGAGATGTTGTAATTCCTTTTTCAAAGTAGTTTGAATCATTTGGATACGTAGTTTGTACGAACACTATGAACAGAACACATAGGTACTTATAGATATATATTAACGTATACGAGTATATTAAATAATAAAAAACCTTTTAGTGTCAAACATAAAAGAATAATAAATAAAGAATGTTTCTAATGAATAAGAATGACTGTTTGGTGGTAGGAGGTTCGTCCTCCGTCTGGCTCGCGACCACTATCATGTCAAAGACGAACCGCCAAATATCTTATGATGTGTTCCGGTTCGATGGCATGTAAGCCAGGTTTTCCCCTATCCCACCCATCCTTTCCCTAAAATGTAGTGGTTCCGATAGCGGACTACTACATTGTCCTCCCCTTCCATTTGTATCCTCTAGGTTGGCAACGCATCTACAACGCCTCTGGTGTTGTAGATGTTCATGGGCGAAGGTAACCACTTACCATCAGGTGGTCCTTCTGCTCGTTTGCCATCGGTTATCCATAAAAAGAATAATATATAAAGAATTAATAAGAAAATTACAATGTTAAACTGTTTTTTCAATCCTTATGCTTTCCAAAAACATATTATGCTGATAGCAAATCCACACCTTAAAATTACATGGGCGTTCACCCGTCACGCATGCGAGATTATTAGTACAAAATTTTTTTTATACCTATATTACACCACAGTTTATAATAAGTTAAGTATACTTTATCATAACTACTGCTCTGTAATCATTAACTGGTTATACTTATAGAAGGTATAAATGGAATAGAAATATTTTTGATTTATGGCAGATATATGGCAGATAGATACACATTTAAATACAAGAGTCATTAGTATCAAAATATATTTGTACGATATATTTATGAGGATATTGTGGCACAGTGAGACACTATCTGACTGGAAATTGGTTGGCGGCGTTGAGTTCCGCCATTTAACGCGCAATATTTCTAACAACACTGCAATGCAGGGTAAAGCGGCAATATGATAATGCGATGAAGATGTAAAAATAGTATTCTTACATGTGTAGGATTGTTACTCAGTACATAAATGTAAAGTTAAATGTACCAGCAAGCGTAAGTTTGAACTTAACGTTCAAAAAGTTAACTCTTAAAGAATATTGTATATATTTATATATGTTTGCATAAAATAACTGGAGTATAAAATAACGTCACAAGCCTAAAACTATTTTTTAAAGCTTCACGATGTATCCCGCACATAACCGGGTAGGCAAAGAGAACCAGAGAAACTAGTGGTAAGACACTCTGTTCTCTTAAGATATTCGTTCCCCACTTTCCGCCTAATTGGGCCATTGCGTGTTGAGTAGCAGAACTTAACACCGCGCTTTGCCTTGTTATCAGAAATAAGAAACAGAATTTGTTTTACATAATAATAGTACATATTTAATATGTTGACTTTGTAGGAAAGTAAAACTTATTTTTCTTTAATTTTTATGGTCTCGTTAATTTTTCGTCCGTGACAGCAGTTATAATTAAGCGACGCTACTGTGTAGCCATTTACGATTCTGTACAAAGAAATTAATGTATAACTCAAAAACATATTCTGGAAGCATAACGAGTCTGACAAACGCGAAATTTCATTTCAAAGTTATGTGTAATGTTAAGGCTTGGACGGGTTGGGTGTTATTTGTTGTTTATACTCTCTTATCTAACAGTGATATATGCCTAGAACAATAATTCATAATATAATAAGAAGAAGCCTGGATGAAGCCTGGCATTGTAAGGGAAACGGTAATTAAATGTATGACAATCGACAACAGGTATTTTACCTTGCTATATTTACCACATAAAAATAATTTATTTTTCATAAGTTAATAGAAATAGTAACCACAGTCTTAAACAGTATCATTTTAAAATAATAATAACATCTTAAGCTTTAAATTGCTTGTAGTATCCAAGTATAAACAGTCTGGCTGCATCGTTTGCGACATTAATCAAAATTTTCGTTTGCTTATTGCTCGCTCCGGGCACACCCACGGGCATTTTTCACATCATTGCGTACTAAAAGTTATCTCTAAACGTTCGTACTTTTTATGAAATCAGATCAAAATAAAACAAAGTTATATATATATATATGCGTATATAAAATACGCTCTAGCACCCGGGAAATACGGTAATTGAAAATTGTAATTCAATTTTCTGTTGGGTCGCTTGTAAATAAGTAATGATATACTGTATGTGTGTATTAAATAATTTTGCTGAATATTTTTTTTATATAATATCGGATTTTTGTCTGTTACTCCGAATGCGTGGATTTTATGACATTTGCGATACAATTTTCATTTTTATTTTCAGTTTCTACTGTAAAATTAAAGATTTCGTTATTTCCTTTCCTCATATTGCTCAAAAAAACCTAGAAATATTTATAAATATATAAGTTCTAACTTCATTCACAAAGAAGGCTTTAATATGTAAAACTATAATTTGCAGGAAATTTTAATTTATGAACGATATATAATAATATTTTATAATGTTTTCGAAACAAATACGCACAAGTAGAGTGAGAATATAAGAGTTAGTATATACTTTTTTCTTTCACTCTAAATGTGGGAATTGTTACTGAACAAAAAAAATGATCTAAATTGTATCAGGATAAAATGTTGGCTAGAACAAAGCAAACGTGTAATCCAAGATAGCACGACCGAAATCTCGCTACATTAAATATTTTTACGTTATTTAATATGAAAGATTATAACGGCTTACGTGATAGAAACCGACGTGTACCATGTGTGTAACAGAAATGAGGAACATATTTTTGTTTTAAGTACAAACATTCTGCCGCAAATCATTTGAATATACAAAATATATTGCGTGCACTTTAGGCAATGTACTGTAGACACGTCCCAATTACGTCGTAACGTAAACGACATATATTGCGTTTTATTTTATAGCAGCGAAAGTTAAATATTTTTTTTTATTTTTTAGCTTCACGCTGTATAGCAGGGTAGGCAGAGGGAACCTGAGAACCTAGTGTTAAGACACTCCGTTCTCCACTTTCCGCCGAATTGAGGCATTACGTGCTAAGTTAAATATTAAACAAGTAAAACAGCTTTATTTAGTGGCAAACGGAGTGTAGGTTCACTCTGATTAACCCTGCTATGCAGGATATTGCCTCCAGTTGTTTTTTTAGACGCAATTTCACGTTATTTCCTTATAGATATGTACTTGCATTCCAAAGAAATTATTTTTTTTTAAATTATATTTTAATTTATATTCTTGTTTTAATCAAAGTCGATAAAGATCGTTGTCCTATGACGTTTCGTAGTAAAAAATCAAAATCGAGATTTTTTGATCAGGTCCCTATAATTGATTTACCTACCTACCTACCTAACTTCACGCTTTATCCCTAGCGGGGTACTCACAGAGAACGGAGCGCCAAAACGCTACGGTCCCTGCATACCTCTTTCGCCTCGTCCACAGTCATTAATCCCTTCATGCACCCCAGGTGTGATATAAATATAATCATTCCCCCCAGTAGGAATTGAACCCGCAACCAATGGCTTTTACAATAAGATGCTTTTCCACTGCGCCGTAGCCGTATGGCTATTATACAACCGAGTATCACATACCTAATATGCATGCCTTGATTAAAGAATTTGTAATTAAGATAGTTCATAATAAACCTAGTTTATGAAAGCTTATTATACATATATACATAGCTTCACGCATATAGCAGGGTAGGCAGAGGGAACCTACACATCATTTCCTACTTTCCGCCGAATTGAGGCATTGCGTGCTGAGTGGCGGAACTCAACGCCGCGTTTCTTACCAGAGCAGAGAAATAAAAATAATTTAAATTAATTATTTTATTTTATTATTAATAATATTAAAAACCAGTACCAGATATGATATGTTATCCAGAAAGTCATTTTTTTATATTAGAGGGAAGAAATCTATAGAAAAATCCTACTCAACATTTATTTTATCTTTTCACCAACTAGTCTTCTTGTTGACGTTAATAACACGTCCCAGCAACGTATGTATATGTCACTTTAAATAAAAATGGATGTCAAGCAATGGTAATGTGTGCTAAATTAATTTTAATGAATTTAATATATTTTATGCATCATTTTAAAAAGATATGATTATTCTGCACTCCTTCGTTATATACACTATAAGTTTATCAAGTTTCATACTCTTCCGTCCGCATAATTTTCCTAAAAAGGGATACAAATTTTGGCTTCACATATTAACACAGATACCGTATTTCGTCTTACAAGACACTAAAGTGATTTAGATATAAACATTTTTCGCAGTGCAATTCGAACTCACAACCAACCTTCTAATTACACCACGGAACCATCACTAAAAATATATAATCATTCATATAATATACTTTGAAGACTGAAGTTTTATTTCCATAAGAAATTGTAATCCATCATCAAGAGTAACGTGTTTTGATCAATGTTGCTTTCCTTTGGACAGGGATCGATGACTACTCCATTAATATGGTTACAAAGCACTTTCATATAACTCTTTCGTTTATAAACTCACCGAAAGTCATTAATTTTTGTTATTAAGTTAAGTTTTGGCTTTCGATATTCGTTACTTGTTGTAATTACTTGTTCGCAGACGAATGGTATAAAAATTTGTTTCTGTAATACTTTAGTGCTTAGAATTTATTTATTTTTACAGTAGGTACTCTATTATACTGGTATTTTGTGATTATCCAAAAAGTTAAAAATCAAATTTTTGATATTCCTAGTCTTGTTTTTAAAAAAAATAAACATTTATATAACAATATAAGTATATATTTATCTCATAAACTGAATAAAATATCTCTAGTTACTATACCACATAAATTGTTTTTTTTCCCATTATCAAAGTAATAAAAAAATTGTGTTTTAGTCATTCACTAAAATCGATTAATTAAATATCAATAGCAAAAAATAAAACATTAAAATTCAATATTACACAGTATACATGATATATATACTTCAATTCGGTGGAAAGTGGGGAACGGAAAGGTTAAAAGAGAACGTAGTGTCATAACATTAGGTTCTCTAGTTGGCTCTGCCTATCCTGCCATATACAGGATACAGCGTGAAGCTAAAAAAACATGATATATACCTAGTATGTAAACATATATACAAAAATATCATAAGCTCTCTCCATTATCTCCGTTACCAAGTCGTAATTCATACACGACAAGCGCAATCCTACCAGCAGTTGCACGTGATTTGAATTCTATTTGGCACAATAGCAATATACAGATGTAATAAAAATATAGAAGATACGCCTTTATACGGTGGATGTGATATACCAACAACGTTATGTTAACTTAAACCCCGCAAATATATTTTATATGTTAAGTTAAATTTATTTAGAAAATTCTTTTATATTGACTTTAAAAATTGTATTATTAAATATATTTAGTTTATTCTAATATCTATTCTGTATGTAAGTTCGATTTTTTTTGTATTCACGTTGTATCACGTACATAGCAGGGTAGGCAGAGGGAACCATAGAACCTAGTGTTAAGACACGCCATTCTCGTTTAACTATTCCGTTCTTCACTTTCCGGTGAATTGAGGCATTGCGTGCTGAGTGGCGGAACTCAACACCGCGCTTAGCCTTGTTACCAGAACAAGGAAATGAAAATACTAGATAATATTTAAAATTTCCACCAATTCCCAATTCCAATTCCCACAACCTGTCGGAATTTCAGTGACACGCTTGTTCAGCACTAACTCTTTTGGAAATACATTTTATATGTTACATAAATTTCTTATTAATAATAAAATATTAATAAAGAAGGTTCCACTAAAACTGAAGCACCACTTAATTTTACTTTTATTGATATTTTCAGCGTAAAATATTGTACCACTAAAGGCATAAATATATTCCGTGCTCGAAACACCACGTTATGATAATCCAAATGCTATCACAAACACGTATCATTATCGGCGAACGTTATTACAATTTTAGATGTACCGTACGTAATATGTGATCCGATAGAGACGTTAATTTGTGAGCATTGTAGTTTATATAGAAAAGCATATCTACTTATTTAATTCACATACATATAAATTTATTTCAAAGGATTTCAAAGGATTCGTTTCATCATAAAAATATGTTATTTTAGATTTAACATTAAAGATTAACAATTTTTCTAAAAATTGGTACGTAAGATCTTAACAAAAAAACTACTCGTCAGGTCTTAACTGAATTTCACATACATACATACATATCTTAACGCTGTATCCCGCACATAGCAGTATAGGCAGAGGGAACTTAGTGTTAAGACACTCTGTTCCCCATTTTCCGCCGAATTGAGGCATTGCGTGCTGAGTGAAAAAATCAACGTCACGCTTTGTCTTGTTACCAAACCCAGGAAATGAAAAATTACATTTCCTGGAGTGGGCATCGAACCCACAACCTGTCGCGTTTACAGTCGCAAGCTTGTGCCTCTGCGCCACGACAGGCGTTAACTAAGTTTCAATAGGACCATATTCGAAGCACTAGCTATATTATAAAAAAAGGATCATTACAATTGGTTCAAAAATATACATAAATAAATTTCTTTCTTATTTTAAGCCCAAAGGTACACCCGTATTAGTAGGAGCTTATACTCGAACAAAGCTATGAAAGTTCAAAATTTCATAGTATGACCCTATACTTTGGAGGAATGGGGCTATTACGGCCGCATCCGGCAAGTTTAGCTGAATTGCCGACGTGATGTCGCAATTCTATTCCTTATTATCGTGGGGCTACTCAAAGCTTGCTTTCAGCATTGAAATGTCCCAATTTTATGTCATATAAATATCAGACTGAAAGGAACTTGAAAGCTTAAAAGCTATACATAAAACGGTCCTTTAAAATTGAATTCTCAAGCGATTTCTCTTATACTAGTGTATAAAATAAATAACTATACAAAAGGCACGATTTCTTTGGTCTAGAATTGTTTTGGGAATAAGTATAATTAAAATTGTATTCGTTGTGTTCTTTGTATTCAATATACTCGTATATTTAGGAAATGAAATTGAGTAATATCTAAGTAAAATCATTTATTATGTATCAATTATATTACTTATGAATTAGTTCACACAATAATCAACTTTTACATGCACTTATAATTGTAAGGAAGACCATCGTGGCTCAGTGGGAGAGCGTCTGATGTAAACGCGATCGGTTTCGGATTCGATTCACACACGTTGGAATGATCAAATTAAAGTTATTCTAATTTCAGTATGATGAGACAAAGCTCGACGTTGAGTTTCGCCATTCAATACGAAGTCTGGCATAAAGTGGAGAACGGAGTGTTCAGCCACTGTATACGTTCTATGTGGAAAATTTGCTGGAAACTGAATGAATCTTTATTCAGTTCATTTAAAAATCTTACATTATACATACGCAATGAAATTGAAAATAGATAAAGATACCGAACACGACGATTTATTCGATTTTTATGGTATCAAATGAACGTCAGTAATATTTTCATAATGACTTTCGTCATTAGCTAACTAAATGATTCAAATGATAAAGGACAGTTGTTATAGCTCGGGTCAGTAATGTGACAGGAGTTTGTTCTACTTGATTTTAATGCACTATGAAATTTCATACACATTTGCAACTTTGTATTTTAACCAACCTTTAATAAATATTATTAGTATATGACTTATGTAAAAGAAACAAATAAAATACTATTTTTTTTTCTTTTAGAGATCATACGTATATAGCATAAGTTAGAAAGCTGTATTTAATTTTTTTTTTTATACCACGACGGTGGCAACAAGGCACACGGCCCACCTGATGGTAAGTGGTTACCGTGGCCTATGGACGCTTGCAACACCAGGGGCATCACTTACGCGTTGCCGACCCTTCAAAAACCTATTTATTCCCCTTTTGAAGAACCCCATATTGTAGCCCTCTGGGAAAACCTCGGCAGGGAGATCATTCCACAATTGGAGAGTCCGCGGAGGAAAGTTCCTTTAAATACAAATTAATAAATTTAAATAGACTTTAAAAATATTTTCATATTATAATAAATATCAATTTGGCGAAAAGTGGGGAACGGAAATGTTGAAAGAGAACGGAGTGTCTTAACACTAGGTTCTCTGTTTCCCTCTGCCTACCCTGCTATACGCAGGATACAGTGTGAAGTTATAAAAAATATATATATAAATAAATAAATATAAAGATTCAGACCATAACAATTCAAGCTCATAATCTTTCTTATAGAGTAATATTTCGCTTTAATACTCAAAACAATGTCAAACGGGAGTTATGAGGCGGCGAACTAAATAACGGATTTCAAATTAAATTTCGTGTCGAGTAAAAAATGCAATGAAACTTTGTACTGCTCGTCTGAAACTTTCTATTTACTTCGCCTAGCAAAATTGAATTTTTGAATTTTTGAAACTGTTCACTGTAGAACTGGGTATTATTGTGTTTATCAGAATGATTTATATTGCTTTGAGATTTCTATACGTTTATGAAATATGATGTGATGCCCATTGAATATATGATATATTCATAATCTATCTATATTCTAAATATAGTAATCGTGCTTATATTGAAATATCTATAATACTTATCTAATACCTTTTTAAATAGGATAACTGGCATTTTTTTTTGAAGTGATATATTTATACTTTCAAGATAGCCTACAAGCTTTCTAAATGGTTTTGATATTAGTAATAAGTATGTAAATAGTAATGGTTAAGTAATTAATTTCGCCATATATCAATATATTTTTGTGGTAGGAGGTTCGTCCGTCTGGCTCAGTGACCGCTATCATGTCAAAGACGAACCGCCAAATATCTTATGATGTGTTCCGGGTTCGATGGCATGTAAGTCAGTTTTCCCCTTTCCCACCCATCCTTTCCCCAAATGTGGTGGTTCCGAAAGCGACTACTACATTGTCCTCCCTTTCCATCTGTATCCTAGGTTGGCAACGCATCTAGCACATCCTTTGTGCTGTGATGTTCATGGGCGAAGCAACCACTTTACCATCAGGCGGTCCTTCGCTCGTTTGCCATCCGGAAACCATAAAAAAATCTCACATAAAAGTATTATTTAATAAAACAACTGTGTTATATTATATGAAAAGACTTTTTCACCGCCTCACAATTATTATTTAGATAATTATTAAGTACCTTATTCCATCTATAACTCTGAAAGTGTCTTTTTGTAATTGTAATTGTAATTTTTAAATGATAATTTAAATTATAATTTCTCCAAATCAAAAATCAAATATCACAAAATCTATTACAGTTGCGGAAGCCGGTATCGACGCTCTCGATCCCCGGCGCGATGAAGGCGTACTCCGGGAGGGACGGCGCGGCGGAGGAAGCTGGGGTCGCGCTAGTCGGCGTTCACAGCGAGTACCCGCGGTACGGTGAAGAGCGTGCGTTGGGTGGCGGCACCTATAAGGGAGGGGGGACGGCCAAACATAAACCTAATATAGGATATAGGTAATTATTTTTATTTTTATATATTTTAGTAATAATATATTTTAGTAACGCCTGTTGTGGCGCAGAGGCACAAGCGTGCGACTGTAAACACGACAGGTTGTGGGTTCGATTCCCACTCCAGGAAATGTTAGTATTTTCATTTCCTGGGTTTGGTAACAAGGCAAAGCGCGGCGTTGTGTTTCGCCACTCAACACGTAATGGCTCAATTTGGCGGAGAGTGGGGAACGGAATTGTTGTAAGAGAACGGAGTGTCTTAACACTAGGTTCTCAGGTCCTGCTATATGCGGGGTACAGTGTAAAGTTAAAAAAATATATATTGAGGCCGTCGTGGCGCAGTGGGATAGCCTGCGCGAACGCGAGTAGCTTTGGGTCCAATTCCTACTTAGGGAATGATCATTTGCTGCTTGGATCTAGTAAGATAAAGTGAGGTGTAGTTAACAAGCAATGTCTGGAATACGGCTGGCAAGCAAAGTTTTTTGACATTAGGTCCTCTCTGACTACCCTGCTGTGCAGGGTAAAGCGTGGAACTGCAAAAAAACAGTAATGATAAGATCAAAGAGTGCATATCTTGAAGATGAACACAGAAGCTGAAGTGATGTTTATAATACGAGTATTTAAATTATTTGTATTCCTTAACCTCCCAAGCGCGTTGGTCCATCACTAAATATGCAACGCCTTTAGAATGAAGGAAAATTCTTAGCACTTTCTACTGAGCGCAGGAATGCGTTTTATGGACTATTGCTTAAATTTCGTGTTTAAAACAAAATCAAAATTGATTTAAAGTTAATATAAATAGAATTTCACGATTTAAAAATGATATAAATTATTAAAGTAGAGTTATTAAAGTTTTTAGATATATTGTATTATATAATACAAGAAAATGTATACAGACCACATTTATATATATTTTTTAGTATTTACAAGTATTATAACCAAAAAGGGAAGGAAAATACACCAAAAGAAAAAAAATTCTGTCGACTTCAACATATTTTTTTGTCGCTGCACAAATTACATCGCGTTTTAATCTCAAGCTAGTTAAGTATTTCCTTTTGAACTTGGTAAGAAAAGTTCAGTACTGAAGTAAACTAATGGCCTCCTTTGCTAATAACAAATTACAGTAACTTTCTACAACGTTAAGCACGTCTAGTTTTTAGCTCCACGAGGAAGACAAATAAGTTCCTTTATTAATATTTATCGCTTTTTATATATGAATTTTAATTTGAGGGTTCTGTGTTGCTATGCGCTTAAGTATACACAGAATAAATTAATATTAGCAGCTTTCTAGCTATCATTAGACGAATATAATGATGAAAATCATATGAATATTTATTTTAAGAATTCAATTAGACTATGTTATTTTTATATTTTTTATAAAGTACCAAGGAAAAATAAGTCACGTGTTTTTTCTATGAATAACTAGGGATTCATTATTACTTTATGTCTAAATTACACAAAAGCTTTACTAAATTGTAGCCAATGTGTTATTCTTATAAGCTGTGATGTTTCATGTTTCTAGATCTGTCAATAGGTTTTGTATGAAAGAGTAACAAGCGTCCAGGCCCACAAATTTTGCTTTTTTTATAATAATACTAGTAAAATATCCACTTATGGATAGCAAGCTGCTTAATTCTATTTATCTTGACGACGAAGTATTAGTATTAGTGATGAGATCTTATTGAAATTCAGCTTAGATTTGATTTGTAGTTTTAGAAATCATTCTCGTAATTTAAAAACTGCTATTTTTTCCATTTGAAATCGATTTTATATTTTTGTTTAAATGTAAATTATCATTTATATAACTATAACAAATATAATAATAAACCTTTCTCAAGGTTTTCAAATTAATAAACAAAAGAAATGAGATAAAATCTCGCATACTAGCGTTAATAGGGAACGTTTTTCAAACAAAAGGCTAAGCCCAATAACATGCCTACATACCTTGCATCCGGTTTTACAAGGGTGCTCTGGGACCAGCACAATGCAATATGCAGAGACCAGAGGATTGCTTATCAGCTCACTAATTAAATTTTAAATTGTTCTACGAGGTCAAGAATCATCTCTTATTAATGAAGGGTATAAGCCATTTAATTAATACTTTGGCAGTTGGGTAATATAGTCAGTGGCCAGATTTTTGTGGAATTTGTTGACTATTTTTTTGTTAATTTCTGATTATTAAACTTCAGAAAGCGTAATATATAGTAAAATTATTACACAAATTTAAAAAAATGGTAGGTTTGGTAACAAGGCTACGTCGGCGATGAGTTCCGCTTACTCAGCACGAATGCCTTAGACCCCGGCGGAAAGTGGGAAACGGAGAGTCTTAACACTAGGGTTCCCTGCCTACCCTGCTAAATGCAGGATACAGCTTGAAGTTGTTGCTGTATGTATGTTGATGCTGTATGTATGTATATGTGCCAATTAAAAGGATTCGTCAGATGGGAGATGGGACCACATCAGAAGCACCATCATCATAAAAAAAAATCATCAAAATTATTTCACCCAGTAAAAAAGTTATGTGGTAACATATATAAAAATGTACAATCGATAAATGATAAACTCCTCGTTTTTTGAAGTCGGTAAAAACCTTAAATTATCCTATCCTCATAGTTTCTTTTATATATTCCTTTCATATATAAATATGGTTATAAAACTGAAAAATCTATATAAATCATACGATAATGAATTGAGTCTCGTAAATTTTAAATCGCTCTTAATATATATCTGTTCGTAAAATTGGAATGGTGACCTGGATGTTATAAAATATATATAGCTTCTAATATTTAATTCAGCTCCTTTAAAAGAGGTTCTTTTATCTAATTTGAATTGCAAATAAAATATCTAAAATGTTATAGCTCTTTTTATCTACGAGTATAGATTGGAGAATTTAACGTCTTCCGAAAAATATTTTATAAACTACAATAGCTTAACAAAATTAATAAAAAAATGTTTGCCGTGAAATATATAAATTAAGGAAAGAAGATGATTGTTTTTGATGATTTTCATTCGAAAATTGCTACGCGCGATGCTGGAGTTCGATTCCTAAACGGGAAAATAAGCTTCTATTTAGAAAAAGAGTTCTATAAGTCTAAGAAGATATAGCGCGGCTTTAGGTATATCTTTTTATGGTTAAACAAACGAAAAAGTGTGACAGAGATGTATTATAAAAACTTTACTATTTATTCCGCAAATTGCATAAAGACAAATCAATAGTTACACTTTTTAAACATTATTTTCATTTCTCCGCTCTACTATGATTAACCGCGGCGTTGAGTTCCGCCACTTAACACACAATGTTTCGAATTCGAAGGAAAAGCGACGATACGGAGTGTTTTGACACTTTGGTCACTCTGAGTGCCCTTCTATGCGGGATAAAGCGTGCAGCGCTTTTAGTGATGTTTAATACTCTTATTTATTTTTATGTTAACTAGATACTCAACACGCAATGCCTCAATACGGCGACAGCAATAATAAGTGGGGAACGGAAATGTTGAAAGAGAATGGAGTGTCTTAGCAGGTTCTCTGTTCCCTCTGCCTACCCTGCTATATGCGGGATACAGCGTGAAGTTAAAAAAAATGTTAACTAGATATCTCTAAATCTCTTAATAAGCATTAGCTTATCTTAAATATGATCAGATATCATAAATTATATGGACAAATTATAACAAGTAGCTGTTTTATGAGTGCTGGAGACGATATACATTCAATTTGGCTCATTTCCCTTTAGATATATTAAAAGAAATATACTATAACCTTAGCTCTAACTATGATAAACATAGCTGAAATATATATAATATACATTAGATAGAATATTATATTTAGAATATTACATTATTCTTTTTATTAATATTTTTTAATTTTTTATTGGTGTTAGAGGTTCGTCCTCCGTCTGGCCTCGCGACCACTATCATGTCAAAAAGACGTCCAAATATCTTGTGATGTTCCGGGTCTGATGGCATGTGCTGTGGTTTTCCACCCCACCCATCCTTTCCCCAAAATGTGGTGGTTCCGAGAACGAATACTACATTGTCCTCCTCTTCCATCTGTATCCTCTATAACGCATCTGGCAACATCTCTGGTGCTGTAGATGTTCATGGCGAAGGTATCCACTTGCCATCAGGTGGTCCTCTGCCTGCCTGCCATCCGTTATCCATATAAAAAAAAAAAAAAATTTTATTTACACTCTTAGAATAAGAAAAATATTCGTTCATTCGAAGAATTTTGTCGCAGCTCACCTAATAAGAACGATAGCTTAATTGGCTAGGAGCGCTTGGACGGATCTCCAAACGACGCGGTTTCAAATCCCACGAGGTTCAATTTTTTATACGTTTCATTAATAATTGTGGAATTTAATTTTTCAAATATCTGTAAAATTGAGCAAGTTCTAATTTTGTTTAGGTGATCTAAAGTAAAGTGCTAGATTTCGCATCTTAACATACCTTGTCTGTCCACAAGACGAAAGAAAGTATGAAAGTATGAAAACTTCTAGAAGTTTTAGGAATATATTCATTATATTGTATCTACGCAAAAAGTAACTTCAAGTATTCTTATTCTCTAGTTATACAATATACCCTATAACAACACGCACAGAACAGCGGAACAAGATAATAATTTTTCGCTGAGTGAATTTTATGCCCACTGCTGTGGCTTCATACAATGCCAGAGTAGAATATTGTATTAAGATTTCATATACGCTATCTGATAAAACTAAATTGAAATCCAGAAGCCAGAATGGACCATTCTCTTATTTTAGTCAATAATATACGTACATATACGCTTGTTTTGAATTGAAACAGTTTTGTAAATAAAAGTAGTCATTTAACTGTTGTTTTTAGTTTAAAAATGTGTGTTGAGCTTAGAATTTTACTAATTTCTTAAATGGTTTTTGTTCTAGAAAATGTTTCATTTACGAGTATATTAATTTCATGCTTGTTTTCATACAAATGAGGAAAACAAACTTTATTATTTATTTAATACTTTATTACATCTATCATATATATATATATATATATATATATATATATATATATATATATATATATATATATATATATATATATATATATATAATAAAACACAGAGCAAAAGAGACTACAAATTTTGGTTTAAAAGACGGCCTTATCACCACAGTTGATTCTTCCAGTTTCTACATAAATAACTATATAAATATATGTATAATAAACATTGTATCTTAAAGCACCCGTTTATTGGATAAGCAATCTTTTTTTTCTTTTTTGATATATGTGATGTAGACTTTTGGCATCATCAATCATATAAAAAAGTGATATTGTAACAAAGGAAATACTATTGGAGAAAAGAAACGGACTCAAGTACTATTTCTATATACTGGTTTATAATAAAAAATATATATTTTTCTTTTAGTTTTGAAAACATATATTAGTATTTAACACCTTGACTGCCAATAAGATTTTGGTAAAATATCCAAAGAATGTTTGAATGATTTCAGGTTTAATTCTTAGATAATAAGTGGAAAACAATTATTTTACTTGTATTGGGGAAATTTTTAGGTGATTTATTGTGTTTTTTTGATGTGTCAGTCACCGGTAGTCGACGCGGCGCAATAGTAAAATATTACACATAACGATGCGTCGGTCAACGCTGGGTGACACGGCGGTCAACGTGTTAATATATAATACTTATACTATCTGGAGATTAATATGACGTAAATATTTACGTAAAAGTTTTTTTTATATATAATCATTATAACACAATTTTGTAGTATCTATTTTTATTGCCTCAACTCGGCGGAAAGTGGGAACGGAGTGTCTTAACACTAGGTTCCCTCTGCTTACCCTGCTATATGCGGTATACAGCGTGATGCTATGTATGTATTTAGCTATTTTTATTGCCATAGATTTAAATGGGGTCAGAATGTAAAGTACTGTATAAAGTATGCAAGAGATGTTTCATTATAAAATACGCCCAATCTGATTAAAACAAACAACAAAAAATATGGTAACATCGTTATATTCTCAAGTTAGAAATAAGTGGATAACAAAGTGTCAGTCACTTAGTTCTTTTTTTTTACCTCACGCTTAATCTCGCATATAGCAGGGTAGAGGGACTTGAAAACCTGGTGTTTTGGTACTCGGTTCTCTCCCAACATTTCCACTGAGTTGAGGCATTGCGTGCTAAGTGGCAGAACTCAACGCCTCGCTTTGCCTCGTTACCAAACCCAGGAATTGGAAATACTAAACTTAACATTTCCTGGAGTGGGAATCGAACCCACAACCTCGCGCCATGACAGGCGCTCTTTAGGTAAAATAACGTCCTTGTGTTCGTATCTATGACACCGTTAAAAATATACGTTTGTTCCAATTACTTAAAGTTTTAAGTGAGCATTTAGTCGTTTACGACTTTACCCCAGGTCATAAAATGATGAAGGTTTTTTGGGAACTTTTTAATTACAATTCATTAATGACGCTTAAACAGCTTTGTCAAACGTTTTAACATAATAATGCCTAGATATAGGTACTTATCTAGCTTATAAATTTTATGTACCCCCAATATACATAGGCAGAGAGAGAACCTAGTGGTATACTTCATTTTCAGTTTTCTGTCTATATAATTTATATTTATTTTACTATAGATACATCGTCCATACAACATGGATATCTAAATATTATTTTTCATATATATTTTTTTATTTAATATAATATATTTCTAATTTAATTCTAGACCTATTTGTACTCAGGTAGTTACGAAAAAAATCTTTAAGAGTCCTACTGGTCTAATACTTTTTATGTTATTTAAGTTATTAACTTGATTATTATAACTTATGTAAATTGACATTTTTTTAATAATATTTATTATGAGTTCTATTATGACACACGTATTACGTTGAAATAAAGGCATATTTCAAAAAGTAATTTTTCAACTATACCAGAGACATTACTCTTTGTGGATTATTAAATAAAAATATTTTAAATATCTATATATTTTCTAAGCTTTTTAATTTCATTCAAAAGTACTCTAATAATAACACATAAATAAACTATACAAAAAATCACAAGAGAAGTAGAAAAGCGGATGGCTTTTTAGTGAACAAAGTTATACGTAATGCTCGTGACCTTTGCGTGATCAAGACAAATCGAATGATATTTATTTATTCCTTGAAAATTCATTCATAAGTTCTCAAGACGACGACGGATAGATTTTTGTCTTGTGATAAAATTGTACTGTTGTATATTGAAATTTTTATAAAGTATTGAATTTTGCTAAATTTTATAAATATAACTTTTTTTTACCTTCACGCTGTATCCCGCATATAGCGGGGTAGGCAGAGGAAACTAGTAAACCTAGTGTTAAGACACTCCATTCTCTTTCAACATTTCCGTTCCCACTTTCCGCCAAATTGAGGCATTGCGTGATTAGTGGCGGAACTCAACGCCGTTATATAACTTGATGTTCTTAAACGGCCATTGGTTGTGGGTTCAATTCTCGGAAGAATGATTTAATTTAATATATTTTCGTTTTTCTACTGAGACAAAACGCGGCATTAAGGTCCGACATACGGGATATAGTGGGAAGCTGGAACAAATCAAACGCGTTGATTTTTTTAATTATTGACAGGCGTGACTTAATAGAAGTAAGAAGAAAATATAACTATTTAAGTTAGCAATGTTGATATAATTATATAGTATGAACTAAAATATATTATAAAGTAAATAGTTCTCTTATATAAATATTTTTTATAAAAACCTAGCCTATACTAATCAAACATATGGTAGGCAATGTCCCACCAAAGATTGAATTGGTATAGGCAGTGGGCAGTGCCCTTGAACGAACGGAAATAACTTGCAACGGGTGTCGAATCGATTTTGTTCGTCTTCACTATTTGTTGGTGCATTTCTTGTTATTTATTTACGCTTCGCGTCAACAGTAATAGCATATACTTTCCCTTATATATAGAATTTATTTAATTATTTAAAAAGTAGCCCCTGTCGTAGCGCAGAAGCATAAGCGTGCAACTGTTAATGTGACAGGTTGTGGGTTCGATTTCCACTCCAGAGAAATATTTTTTAAAAATTATATTCAGTATTTTCATTTTCCTGGATCTAGTAACAAGGCAAAGCGCGGCGTTGAGTTCCACCACTCAGCACACAATGTCCCCATTCCGTCGAAAGTGGGGAACGGAAATGTTGAAAGAGAACGGAGTTACATTAGGTTCTCCTTCCCTCTGCCTGCTCTGCTATGTGCAGGATACAGCGAAGCTAAAAAAAAATGAAAACTCAAAGAAATCGGTAGAACTTGTTTGAGTAAACGTGGTTACAACTTGTAGATCCTAATTTTATTGAAGACGATGGTTATATCTATTAATAAATATTTCATAGTGTGAATTTTTTAAAGGCGGTATTAAGTTCCGTCACTACCGAAAGAATATTTATTTATTTTAAACTCGCAATAATACAGAAAATGCTTGTTAAAAAGAGATTATGTAATTACTACAAACCTATATATAATTGTACAATTTATAAATTTTCTATTACAATAATGAAAAAATAACATAGTTAGCTTTGAAACACAATATGAATATAATTAAAAGCAGTTCACATCAAAGTACGTACTCAACTTTGTTTCGCATAGTAACAAAATTAATGACGTCTAACAAGCTCAACTTTTAAAATGTACTTGGGCTTAGCTACTTTGCTACAGAGCTTATATTTTCATTTTAACTATAGAGAATTATTGTAGCAGAAAGTTACATACTTTATGTTTTAAAATATGATTTTCATATATTACTACGTAATGAAATGTTTATATATTGTGATTTTGTATAATATTTAGTTTTTTTCATGTTCAGAGGATAATATTTTAACATATTCTACATTTTTAATTAGAAAATTTGGAATAGATTTCAAATCATTAAATGTTCAAAATTATCTTCTCTATCTATCTAGTATTTTGTCTTGAATTTAGCTTGATACTGTAAATTATTATGTCTCGGTGCAAAGTGTGGAACGGAGAGTCTTGACACTTGGTTCTCAGGTATTTGCGGGATACAGCGTGAAGCGTGAAGAAAAATAAATATTGTAAAAAAAATCACGAAAGTATAAGATAGTGCGTAATTTTATTATTATTACTTTCAAAATGTACTATTTTGGATCTCAAAGTAATTTATATCCAGAATGAAAATCATATTTTATAAATATTTAAAATAAATATTAACACATAATTTAACAATGTCGTTAATGAAACAGTCTTCCAAGCACCAAAGTGATAAAACTAAGGGGACACGTTTATGCAAAGCATGATTATTTTGGTTCTTTTAATGTGAGAGTCGTGCCTTCATAAAGTTCGGACAGTTAATCACAAATTAAGTCTCCGGACGTTAATTACTCGGATTCAAACTTTAGTAAACTGTGTCAGTGGTGAATATTAATTAAATGGGCAGCGATCAACTGTTATAGTATCCCATCAATAAGGCTAATCCAGTGACACTGAACTTTTGGCACGAACTGTATAAAGTTAAATGAATTTTGGTAATCCTTGTACCTATCTTGATTGGTTATGTCCAAATTGATGACAATTTACTAAAGTAATAATGATTTTATTTAAATTTTAATTTCTTTTCTAAATATTTGAAAGTAATTTATTGTATATTAATACAATCACGATGTCAAAACTACATTTGACATATACATGTAACATATAAGTAAATCTATAATAAACAACTGCGAATAATAATATTCTCAGAACATACTGTTTAATTTGATTTTAGGTTGTCTGAAACTATTAATATAGTCTAGAGAGTTTGACTTCTATACAAATTTCTCATTTACAATTAATATTTTTATTATTAATATTTTTAATTAATATTTTCATATATACTATGAATAACAAAGAACATTTTTTAATATTGTAGTATTTATTTTTAATATTATACCTTTTGTTTTGCAAAGTAAAGGAAATCTAATCATTAATTATAAATTTTAAAACCTCAAGTATAACCTTTAAAAATATTTTAAGAAGAACTTTTTTAAATATCCTAAGTGCTTGATACCTTAATACCTCCTTACAATATCAAAAAGATAGCTTTTAGACGTATATTCCCTTTACAACAGGATGTAATTATTGATTTCTTAGCTTCACGCTGTATCCCGCACATATCAGGGTAGGCAAAGGAAACCAGAGAATTTAGTGTTAAGACACTCCGTTCTCTTAACATTTCCGTTCCCCATTTTAATTGAATTTATTACATTTATTTGTTATTTTCATTCTTATGTTGTTTTCATTTTCAGATTAGGTAGAAGAAAGGCGCTATTTGAAAAAAGAAAACGAATAAGCGACTACGCGTTAGTGATGGGAATGTTTGGTATTATAATCATGGTTATAGAAAATGAGCTTTCTAGTGCGGGGGTGTATACAAAGGTAGGAGACGCTTATAATCATATTATGTTTTATTAATTTTATTTTATTTTATTTTAGTATTTACAATGAAAACAATTAACACATAGATATAAAATATTAGCCGACTATGTTTCCACTTCCACATCTTTTAATTTAGTAAATCTTATCTATCATTTTCTTACCATGATGCTTAATATTGTTGTGGTATATATCAAATTCATCATATTTATTATTATGATTTATACAAGATTTGAATAAAAACAATTCAATAATAAAATAAAAAAAATCGTGGTTCTTATGTATTTACTGTAACCACGAATTATCGTAGAATTTCTGTAAAATAGAACACAAATATATATTTAAAATATTAAATTATGTACGACAAGTAAAATAATTTCTGATAAATAATAAAATAATTTTAGTAATATTGTTTCAGGCGTCAATATATTCCCAAGCTCTGAAGACGCTTATATCAATGTCAACTGTGATTTTACTCGGCCTAATCGTGGCTTATCACGCTTTAGAAGTACAGGTACTGTTTACATTACTTTATATTTAAGATATATATAAATATTTTCACCAAAAAAATATTCTCAAAGAGATTTTGTATTAAAAATTATTAATATAAAACAAATAACATGGCAAAGCGTGACGTTGAGTTTCGCCACTCACGTGCTGAGCACCTCAATTCCTCAACTCAGTGAAAAGTGGTACGGTAAGAGAACGGAGTGTCTTAACACTAGCTACGTTTCCAGGTTTCCTACCCTGTTATGAGCGTAAATCTAAAAAAACAAGTATAAAAAAGAAATACTTCTGTCATTTTCACTGAATCCGGTGAAAAACTTAATTTCGATTAGAGTCTGCTTTCCAACGACTCACATGTATCGCAGAATACATGAAAAATAGAAATTACAGGTAGGCAGAGGAAACCTAGTCTTAAGACGCTCCGTTCCCCACTTTCCGCCGAATTGTGGCATTGCGTGATCAGTGGTGGAACTCAACGCCGCGCTTAAAACAAAACAAGCAATTAAGCACAAAACAAGAAATATATAAAAAAACATTTTTTTTTCTCAATTTCAGTTATTTATGATAGACAACTGCGCAGACGACTGGCGGATAGCAATGACGTGGCAGCGGATAGCGCAAATCGCCCTCGAACTGGCTATATGCGCCGTACATCCTATACCAGGGCAGTACACCTTCACTTGGACCACCAAGTTGGCAAATAAAGGAGGTGTTATAGGTGTTGAAGTAGTAAGTTTAGAATTGGCATATTTTCATTTAAAATATATCTTTTTATTTATTTTATTTAAATTTTGTATTAAAATAAATATATTTTTAATTGAAATAATTATTATATTTCAATATTAATTAATAATTCATCTCTCGAGTAATCAATATAAAGGTGTTTTAGTGATTTTTCGGTAATTTCTTTAAAAAATCTTACTTAGACATATAAAAATTATTAAGTGCAAAGCTTATTATTTTATATTTACTATTAAATTTTATTCGTAGGGTGCAATTTATAAGCAAATTCAGGTCTGTATTAAGATATTGTTTTCTGATTAGCATGTACCTTTATATGTACTAATAACTGTGACGTATTCCTTACTGTTTGGTTTGTATTGTAATTTGTGATATAATTGTATATTTTTGTTTAACTTTTACCTTCTATATAATATAGAAGAATAATTTGTAATAACCTAATTCCTTTAAATAATGAACGTAAAAGAGCACAATTTATTTTTTTTCTTTGGAGCCATTTGTTTTAACTGTTTTTTGGTAATAATTGCAATTTAATAAAAACAAAATTAACTAAATAATATAAATTTACTTTTTAATATTAATTTATTTTTCTTTTTAACATATTTATTTCATAGAGTTACTAACATTTGTAAATTTTTGGTAGCAATATCGAATTTAACTTTTACTATTTTTAAAAAAATGAAGAAAAAATAAATATATACATACTTTATAATTATTAAAATAAATTAAAAATATCATAATAATATTTAAATACTAATATTAATAATAATCTATCATATTTCAGGTTCCATATGACGTAACGCTATCTCTGCCGATGTTCTTTCGCCTGTATTTAATATGCAGGGTCATGTTACTACACAGTAAGCTTTTTACAGATGCTTCATCTAGAAGTATAGGGGCTTTGAACAGAATTAATTTTAATACTAGGTAAGTTGCTTGGTTACAAATACATTGTTAATAAATTATATTAATAAAATATTGAGATCATCGTGACGCAGTGCAGACAAATGGAACGCTGTCAGTTTGATTGCAAATGCGATGGTTGTCTTTACAATCCCAAATATCTTATAATGTGTTCCGGTTCGATGGCATATAAGCCAGATTTACCCCTTTCCTCAAAATATGGTGGTTCCGATAGCGGACTACTACATTGTCCTCCACTTCCATCTGTATCCTCTAGGTTGGCAACGTATCTACAACATCTCTGGTGTTGTAGATGTTCATGGGCGAAGGCAACCACTTTACAACCATCAGGTGGTCCTTCTGCTCGTTTGCCATCCATAAAAAAAAGTTATTGGGTTACAAATAAATTGTAGATAAATAATATTAATAAAATATTGAGATCATCGTGACGCAGTGCAGACAGTTGGAACGCTATCAGTTTCATTGCAAATGCGATGGTTGTCGTTACAATTTCAATTATGGAAAATGACGTTAGAAAAATCGTATTTTTGAGTCTTAAAATGGGGAGGAAGGTGGAAAATATATTGCCTATATTATTTCTGTTTTAATTAAATACAATAGATGAAATTATACAATTATTTACTATTAGGTCATTTTATATATCGTAAAAAATACCATAAATACCATTGGATTGTAAAATAGGCAATGGTCGTATTGGGATGATTACAAAACCAATAATCATCTAGATAACATAAAGAACAAGATATGAATAGTATCATTCTACATATATCAATCCTAGTTGGATTTTAATTTACGGCCAACTATAGTCACTAAATATAAACTACATTGTGCATCGCCTACAAAACTATTCATAGCATGATGCTCTCTGATTATCTTGACAATCCTTGTCAAGACAATCAGAATAACGAGAGAACACTTTAAAAGCACATATTATTTTAGCTTAAAAAATATCATTGTTAATTTTCTGTCGTAAATTGAATTAGAAAATGAGTATTTTGAAAGTATAATTACACTACATTAACAATATGATATAAATATTCATGTTATTGCTTTAGTAGTGATTGTAGTAATAATATATAATAATATCGTTTGAATGAAATATTTTATGTGTTTTATCTTATATTTCCAGATTCGTATTAAAAACTCTCATGACAATATGTCCTGGGACAGTGTTACTCGTTTTCATGGTTTCACTTTGGATAATCGCAAGCTGGACGCTAAGACAGTGCGAGAGGTTAGTAGGCAATATTTATTTCAGCTCTCAAAAGCTAACTTGTAAGAATATGTCCAAACATGTTAGTTTATAAATAAAGTGAGATATAAAAGTTGAAGTATTTATTTTAGATTGTCTATGTGTATTAAGCTAATCGTTATCAGTATTTGAGTCATCTGTATCGCTTTCATTTTTTTTTATTTGAACACTTGTCTTTTTTTATTCCACAAAATTATTACGAACTATCGATGTACTGCCTAAATGGGCATGCCAATGCTTTTGTACTGTGGCGTTATTCAGATATGTTTTGCTTCTTACCCTCTGTGTTTTTGTTACGAATATTCTTTGAAAAATCAAAATATGTTAATGTAGTAATTGGTAACATTCACAAAATATAAGAGTTTGACTTTGAATACTTTCGCTAATGTAGTCATAAAACAATTGAAACACAATGCTGTATATAATAAACAAATTAGATATATGTTAGAATTAGTCATATGTCGTTCATGGACGAAAATGCTTAACCTGCTGCAAGTGTTAGATAATTAAATGTTGAATACTAATGTGTACACACAATGTTTACTGAGAAAAGTGCTGTGTCGTAGTCAATTGTAACAAAATATAAACTCACAAGTGGGAAGAAACCATATCAACTACGACACGAAACAAACATAAAGAAAATGTGTCGGTAAGATATGGCCACAATATTTTATAATCACGCACAAAATGGCTCTAGGTTACAACACATAGAACAGCTTCCAACTAACTGGCAAGTCCAAACTCGCACAGAACCACTGCACTTTTGTCACATTCATGCATCTAAGCGTATCTCCGCTTCACGATAAGAAGGCTTTCAATCCTTCCTCTCTTCTAATTCTGTCTTTTCTGTCTTATTACGTTGTCTTTATAAGTGTTCATTATCTGTGTTATCATATTACCCTGCCCTGTATTATCAAGTAAGTAAACAAACAATTTCACAGCATGGCTAACAGTACATTATATTTGGTATTGACCCCAAATAAATGTTTAGTCTGCACGTTGTATTAAAATACGATATTAGTATTTGTGTAGTTCTAAATTTATTTTGTATCGTTCGAGAGGCATGCTAAATTATTGTTTTTCAAAATCTTATATTTGGCTCAATGACGTTTTGATAGTTTTGAGTCGTTTCGTTTTCGAAACGGAATGTAAAAGTTACTTAAAATCAGCTTTAAAAATGCAAACCATTGTATTATACAACCGGTTATCTTGTGGTTCTTGTTGGGCATTTTGGCTCTCAGGTTCCACGATGAAGACCATGCCAATTTGCTAAACTCAATGTGGCTGACAGCTATAACCTTCCTCTGTGTTGGCTACGGCGATATTGTTCCCAACACTTACTGCGGCCGTGGCATTACTCTCACCTGCGGTATGGTGGTATGTATCATTACAAATGGTAGGCTATGGGTATCGTCTATGTAAGCCGTGATGTACGCGTTAATGTATAGCCTCTGTTCGTTTTCTGTAGACATAGCAAGATTTATTGTGCGCTAAATAAAACCGTTAAATTCGCTAACTTGCTTTGTCTAAGATAATTGTGATAGGTCGGTAAAGGTGAGCCATTTTATGTGTCATATTATACTTCACAAATGACTGAAGCAATTTCAATTTCATAATCAAAGTCAAACTCTTCAAGACAATACGTTCTTTCTATTTCTTCAATTTCTTTCTGTTTTACAAAAATCCTTTCACTTATGCAATGGGATATGCTTGCGTGCTGTACTGATAGGTAGGTTGTACACAATACTTGAACTGTTTACCTTCAACTTGTTGGAGGTAAGACGTACTGAGTAAAGCGATGAAATTTATTTTCAAAAGGTTTCACGATGAAGAACATGCTAACCTACTCAATGCGATGTGGCTTATTGCGATTACATTTCTCTCCGTCGGTTTTGGTGACATTGTGCCAAACACGTATTGCGGCAGAGGTATCGCCGTTAGCACCGGCATTATGGTAAGTTTATTAAAAACATTTGTGTTCGTGTTGACTGACATTCATTGTTATTATAAATTCAACTTTTCTGTTTTTATTTATATTTAGTTATTATGATTTTGTATGAAAAATATATATTCTTTTTTATTTTTGTTAAATAATTTTGAATATTTTTGATTTGTTCCTGTTTTGTTGATACCAAGTCAGTCAACACTGACATCTCGTTGTTTTCAACAGATGACACTCCACACTGAATAAATATACACACTTTGTAATGAACATGAAATTAAAATCACCGCTGTTTAATGTATTCGATGTTGTTATTGAAATGTATGTTCACAGAATCAGTAAATCAGTATTGATATTGTATAATTGGTCGTATTTTAAGTGTTGCATATTGTTAAATGAGATTATTGTCACAACCGCTTAGTTCAGTTCACGATTATCTTACACACAAATATGAATTTATTTAACTCCCATATTTTATACATGTTTTACGTGAAGGATGAATAAATATATCGGGAACAATAAAGTGTATTTATTAACAATAGAACGTCCATTTCCCTGTTAAAGCCAGCTATTAGAAATATTTAGTAGAATGGAATGCTTCATTTCTCCTTACTATCTCTAGATCTCTCTTCACTTAACTCTTTCACTGAATTGCACAATACGTTTGTTTTTAAAATGGCTCACTTTTCCTAAAATAATTTATATAAATAAAAATGATAATATTTTGCACTTTGATATTGTTTGTGTATAAACCAAAAGTATTTAGTTTCATAAAATGAGAAAATAATAAATTAATACTGCACTTCTAGATGGATATGCACTGTGGGATGATTTATGAAAATCATACAAACTTTGTATGTTTCTGTACTAAACCTTTAATAATTGATGTGTGGATTTTTTGAATTAATAATTATTATGTAGATATAGTGACGTTTTAGCTCGAACTAACATCATGTCGTTATTTGGCTAATATTGTTAGAGTTTGAAAGTTTATGCACTACATAAAAAAAAAAAAAATAATAATTTTACCATAATCTAAATAATAACAACGCTACTTATATGGCTATTAAATAAAAATATTTTATATTTTAATTCTAACATAGTTCAAAATATTTTTTTTAAATAACGAGGGTAATCGACAATGCTACTGTATATAGTAATCTATCGTAGTTTTTCTTATTTCTTCTCTATACAGTTATTGTTATAGCTTCTAATAGTGATTTACTTAATGTGTCTATTGTCCTCGCGCTATTTAAATTTTCAACTGAAGGAGTACCACATTGCTCAAGAATATAGTTTATTTTCATTTCTAGCCTGAAAATGCATCTTTATTTAAGGAATGTGAAATATCGATTGCTTTTACACGTTCGCTTGCATTTTACATTAAGATATTCACTTAACAGGGAGCTGGATGCACTGCGTTATTAGTCGCGGTTGTTTCAAGAAAATTAGAATTAACTAGAGCCGAGAAGCACGTTCATAACTTCATGATGGACACACAACTTACTAAAAGAGTAAGTATTTAATTGACATCGGTTGACCACAATTGTTAATCTAATTAACAGGGGGCGGGATGTACAGCGTTATTAGTGACTGTTGCGTCGAGAAAGTTAGAGTTAACTAGAGCGGAAAAGCATGTTCATAACTTCATGATGGAAACGCAACTCACCAAGAAGGTAAGGTAACTGTTACGCTAGTGACAGACGGACCGGTGAGGTAAGATGAGTTTGAAATAGATCGCAACTGTAGATATTTTAATTAGTTCTAAGTATTAGCTGATCATATTTATATATTTTTTACTTTAGGTACCTATTTTAAGTTTCAATATTAAAATAGGTAATTTTTTTAAGTTAGAATTTAAAGTTTTCTTAACAATTTTCTCTTACAGTTAGCTAAGTTTTGATTAAACGCTTGTTTGCGGTATATTTTTTTTGGATTAACTTTTTTTTTACTACTGAAAAAACTAAAATATCATTGTGGTATTTTTAAATATTTCAGCTGAAAAATGCAGCAGCCAATGTATTAAGAGAAACTTGGTTAATATATAAGCATACGAGACTCGTGAAAAGGGTTCACCCTGGTCGCGTAAGAACTCATCAAAGAAAATTCTTATTAGCTATTTATGCGTGAGTAAAACGCTTATTTTAGATTTATTTATTAAAAAATATGGTAATTAAATTTAAACATAAAGCAAATTGGGGTTGCAAAATTTTGAAGAAAATAATATTTTCAGATTAAGAAAAGTAAAGATGGATCAAAGAAAATTAATGGATAACGCTAACACCATAACTGACATGGCAAAGGTAATTTCAGTTTGTGTTACAACTTCCTAGCTGATGCTATTTTCGTACACAGATCCATTTAGATACTTAGCTAGCACTTGTTAGTACTATTTATACCCCCCTACATAAAGTGTTCGTGAAACAAAAATACCCAATTAGTATTCAATGATGTTATGTAAAAATTAGAAGCATGTTCGTTAGATTCATTTCCATTTGCTAGACGCATAGAAATTTTAGTAGATAGCATGTAAAATAGGCGTTGTAATTTTTTTAAGAACAATTTTTACAAATTACATAACACAGACACTCAATTCAATTGTAATCACAACTTTTTTAATAAAATATCTTTATTAAAGAAAAACATATATACAGAAAGATACTGAACATTAAGTTATGATTTAGACCGGCAGTGCTTATTGAGCTGCAATGCGATTGATAGTAGGACCCCTTTCTATTACAGACGCAGAACACTGTGTACGAAATCGTATCAGATATGAGCACGAGGCAAGACACCATTGAAGAAAGGCTTACTAGTTTAGAAGAGAAATTAACTACATTGCAGGTATAAAGATTCGTTGGTTGAGACATGACCTTATATATTTATTAGATATTACCTCAATTTAGACATAAATAAAATTTACAATATAAATTTCTTAAGAAATAAGTATTTTTTACGGAGATCGAAGTGTTTTGACTGTTATTTTATTATTTCTTCAAACTTTGCTGTTATCTATCACCATCCGAATGCAATTTTTATTAATGAATAATATTTTGAACGCCTGTCGTGACGCAGAGGCACAAGCGTGCGACTGTACACGACAGGTTGTGGGTTCGATTTTCACTCCAGGAAATGGAATTTTTCATTTCCTGGGTTTGATATCAAGGCAAAGCGCGGCGTTGAGTTCCGCTACTCAGCACGAAATGTCTCAATTCAGCGGAAAGTGGGGAACGAAGTGTCTTAACACTAGGTTCCCTCTGCCTACCCTTCTATATGTGGGATACAGCGTGAAGCTATGTATATGTGTATTTATGTATGTATGTGAATAATATATTTCGTATTCTACATATCATTTTAGACGTCAAAGAAAATAGTTACCTAAAATTTTTATATGAATATAAAATAAAATTCGAAAATAAAACTTTATTATATTATATTTATCGATATCTTATTTTATTACAAAGAACTACAATGGTACAATGTATTTTCAGGAGCAAATGAACAATTTACCCGATGTGATGGCTAGGTGTTTACAGCAATGTTGGGAACGCACGGAACAAAGGAAAAATTTCCTCCATCCTGACACTGCAGCTGCTCCTACGCCACCTGCATCCTCTATTTCTGCATACTCTAGGTAAGAAAAAGTAGTAGGGGAATTCTTAAACAATTAGCAAAAAAGACAATACCTCTTTCAAAGATTTGAGGTCTAATATTTTTTAACGTCACAAAAGCATATTTAAACCAAATTTGTTTACTATTAATTATCCTCTTACAAGTAATAACATAAAAAAATATAAAAACATGATAAATCATACGTGGAAGCGGAATCATTTAGTATATGCACACTTGTAATTTTTTAAATAATTTATGAGATAGTTTGTATAAGTCTGCATTTTAAATCAATTACTTTTATCCCATTTTATCAATCTTTGCGTTTTAGAACACTACCATCAGCAACGCATCCATGGCCGCCCAGCCCGGTCCAGCCGGCAGCGCGGACGCATTCTGCACCAGAGAGCGCGTCAGCTCCTTCCCCACAAGCAGCAAGCCCTCACGCACGGCCGCCTCTACCCAGCTGAGTACCGCTTTCCAACTCCGAACTCCTGTGCTGAACTCGACGAAACTCGGCGCCCCTCCTCTAACCCTCTCCCCTCATCACCAATCAGGCCATCGGGGAAATTGTTTCACTATGTTTTTGATGTAAATACGTCTAAAATATATAAAATATTTGAAGTAAAACAGGAATTTTGAACCCACACCTCGTACTTGATATTGATCAACTAAATCACATATCCTAGTCGTTCCTGTGATATAACGCAGTTGTCTGATAGTATAGATGGTCTAAAAGAGTAGAGAAAACTATTTATGACTCATTTTGATGAAGTTAATTGATATCTTATCAACTAAACGAAACCACTTTTTAATTTTAACTCGACACAATGTAAATACTGAAATATATTTAGACGGCGTATTTACTTCATCAACATATACGGCCGTATCCCGACGTAATTTTCATTTTTTCTGTAATTTTCCTTTCCTTGCATACTAAGCGTTTCCAAAGTTTACTGATGATGGTGTTCAAGTATCAAGTATCAAGATTGGTCAGTGAAATAATTATCCCGGTCAGCCAGTGGACCACGCGAGCGAGACAAGGTCAGCCGTAGTTTTCTTCGCTGTTCCCAAAAGTTTCGGATGTGTCAGACTGTTCTTAGTGATATCGTTTAGGTAGTGAATGAATTATGAAAGGACAAGCCGTTGTGATTATACAAAATGCTTTATTAATAGACGCTTTAGTCAATACGTTAGACGATATTTTGAATACATTATCAGCGTTTGTATTATTATTAATTAGATTGACATTATCTACACCTCAGTTTAGGTTTTATCTATTGTTCAAGGAACCAAGGACAGTGTTTTTAATCGAATGTTTTTACTTAACTTTATTGTAAATAGCACTCAAGGTTTTATACCTTAGGTACCTTTGTCATTAAGGAATCTACAAAATATTTTCAAATAGGTTTTCTAGATTCGTTAATGAAACTAAGCCATTAACTTCAAATAGTAGTACATCTAGATAGACTAAAAGTCGAGAGAATAATTGGAAATGAAAGTCCATATTGTTTAAGACACACATATTTGCAGACAATACCACCTATGGAACTATATCATATTAAATATATGCATTGTACCCCCATTTTTACCTCTCAATTTTCAAATGAGATTGAAACATAGTTTAGGTTGTCACAAAATGTATAATACTGTATACACACTTTTTAGATAATAGATGAATTAAATTGTTACTACCTGCCTATTGACATGTAGACTGTAAAATGTTTTTATAAGAACTAGACTAAGTAAAGCTTTGTAATAAGACATTAAGATTGATGGCTGTCTAAATAGTGCCTAAAACACTACGAAAATTTCGATAATTCTGTTTTATTATCTTAACAACTTATAATATGTAAAAAGTTTAACTAAGGTTTGAAAGCGTAATTTTAATATTGAATACATGTTTTGTAGCTTGTATGAGTACGAGTGATGGGATCAATTTCTTTGTAATTTCAGTTCAAAATGGACCCTTACTTGAAATTTACTCTTTTACAAGTATAATATTATTGGTGTAATTTACAATCGTAATTACCATAAGACCAATATTCATTTGTGCAAACTATTTGCATCAAATAATCATAGACATGTAGAACATCGAAGTACCATTGTATTTGAAAGCATATATTGTAGAATAAAAAAATATAATAAAAAACAAGCAATCTATGTCTAAAAATATCAACAATATATGAAAGCACGGCAATAAGTTTTTTCATTTAAATATAAAATATTTCATATTATATGTATTAAAAACAATAAATAAACTAAGTAAAATAATAAATCTAAAACAAAATTAATATATTAAATAATGAATTATAATTCTTAAAACAATCGCAAATGGTACTAATTTTAAAATAATACGACAAATTCTTAACATTATATTAAAAAGTTTTATATATTGTAATAAAAAGAATGTAGTGTCATTTTCCATAAGTATATATTATTTTCGTTATCTGAATTACAAAGAAACTAATAATTGTTTTGCTTCGTTGCGATAATTTAGTAATATATAGATCACTATTAGATCAAAAGCTTAAGTTTGCAGAATTTATTGCTGTAAGTATAGATTAAAAAATCCTATTAGTGGTTCGATTTGAAACACCAACTAGTATATTTAGAGTTTTAGATTTTAGATATTGTTAAATTTTCCTTAATTTTTTTTAAATATAACATTGTTCTTCACTATTGCTCCAATTATTGCCACTTTCCAAATTATGTCTGAAGTCAATTTTATGAATTATTATATAAATCATGTTGCTTTGAATGCCAAAATAATCATTTGTCATCATTTGTGTATATTTATCAATCATGTCAGATTTCATTTATTGATAGTTTGTTACACTACTTGTGTGGATAAATAGTTTTTTAACATAGCAGCACATATATACACCTCCTCCTTTCTCAAAATCAGAAAATTGTTAACAATATAATACAGATACAACAAATTAAGCACTTAAACTGGTTACTATTTTAGAATTTAGTTCGTCACGTTCATTGATGTCATTGAACTAAAAATACATTTATTTGTAAGATGAATTGACCAAACGTTGATTAAGATTGATTAAAATAGAAGTTGTACATATAAGTCAATATTGATAAGACATTATGTAAAAAGTTATTGTGTAAAAAGTTGTATTTGCGAATTTTAATGTAAATAAAAAAATGAAAATGTTTTCGGCAAATTATTTTTAAATGACTAGGTTCAAATATAAATTGGATTTAGTTTGTATGCGATTGTATATTCTATGCGGTGCGTAAATAGATGAAAACTTTTGTGATCATTGTTAATGAAATGAAAGTGTAACTTCGATTATATGAGCTGTAGTATTTTCTAATATGACTTTTATTTGTGAGAACCTGCATGATATGGCGACAGCGTGAAGCTTAATTTGTATAATATTCATTGTGTGGTAAGTAAACGTACATCTACATGACATGTATTATTTTCATATGAGTTGTTATTACAATGACCATCCATTACATTTTTGATTGAAAGTTTTACAGCCACGTATACAGCTCATTTGAAATTTATAAAAAAATGAGAAAATTAAATGTTTAATAGAAAAATAAACAATTATAATTTATTAGCTTAATAGATTAACGTTCCGCAGTGTCATGCTATTGAATTATGGAATAACATACGACATGAATACCTTCAAAAAGCGCGTCTATATCTACCTTAAAAGCCAACAACACACCTATAGCTCCGCTGGTGTTACACGGGGCAGCGCTAATCACTTACCATCGTGTAAAAATATTTTTTAAAAAACACTCAAATGACTTTTGACCTCAATAAATTTTTTATACTCCTCGTATACACGAGATATACAATTATGCCGAGTGGTAAATAATGATAATTACCCAGAAAATAAAACTGTTACATACATATATGATTGTTGAAAATGAATACACTTATCTCTAGATATTGTGTGACTAGCTTAATAGGGATAGGACATAGAGTTACAATTTCTTATACTTTAATGTTATAGAATTATTTATAAGCATCTCAGAATTCAATTTTTTAATATTATAATTATCAGTATTAATAAAATTTATCAATATGAATTCAAAAGCAACAAAAGCTTCAAACTTTTTCTCTCATAACAGAATAAGCAAATAAGTCAAGTGTCAAAAAAATATTTTCCTTTCTTTCCATCCAAAAGTTTTTATATTGCTTTTCATCGAAAATAGCGACACACTTATAAAAATGGTAAAATCAATTTGTTACAAGCCAGTGCAGTTTTTCTTAGTTTATCCGGCTAGACCCTCTAGGACATTGCGTGTTGAATGGCAGAACTTAATGCTACGCTTTGTCTCACAGAGCGACTATTAAGTGAAAGTAATTAAATTTAGATAATTTTAAAGATAAAGTTAAAGTAAGCAATTTGAATTTATATGATAATCGTTTTTTTTTATATATCTCCTGATTAAAAACTAGTAGAACTTACAGTTCCGTGGGAAAAGAAAATTTCTAAAGATCACCATTCATCACCACCACCATTAACATGATACCAATGAACTGACCAGAAATAGGTTTAGGGTTAATTTGTACACGGTAGAGTTAGTCGTGAGACGTATAACAGCGAAATCTCTCTGTGATCTATTAAAAGATCTTGGACTATCTAGAACTATTATCAGTTCATTCCTAGGACATATAGTATTAGTAGGATCTTTCCAAATTCGGTTAGGTAGAGAGAGGAGCGCGGACGGTGGAGGTAAACGTTACCGTTATACGTGCATTTTAAAAGGGGCCCCTTAAACCTATCTATATAGCGATCGGTCCAGCACCCTTAGGGTAAGTCCAAGGATTGCTAAGCAGTTTTTTTTCATTAAGATAATTTTTCTTATGGTACTTGTAGTAACGGAAATATTTATTATATATTTAAAAAATAAATAACATATTTAATTTATAAGTCGAAGTTTTATTGTGTAATAATTGTAGCATTTTTTTTCTTAATTTTTTAAATTTTTAAAGTCACACATAATAAAAGACTGTATTTGTTTGCTCGTGGATTACTACGAGTATATTAGCATATATTAGCATTAGCTAATATTTTAAAAGTGAAGTAAAGGCAAATTTGTGTACTTATTTGGTACTTTTTCAATTATTCAGTTATCTGCTAAAGTGCGGAGCATAATGAAATAAGAGAGCGAAGTTTTGATGATCTGAAATAAAATATATATTTTAAATTAATTTAATTACATTTTTATTGCTATATAAATTAGGATTTAATATTTTAATTTCATGGATTGCCACTCCAGAAAATATAAATATTAAATAATCACTCAACACGCAATTTTCGACGGAAAATGGGGAACGGAAATATAACAAGAGAACGGAGTGTCTTAACACTAGGGTTCTCTGGTTACCTCTGACTACCTTGCTATGTGCGGGATACTGAGTAAAGTTAAAAAGAAATAGAAAAAAAAATGGATTTTTTTAAATTAGTTCACTTACAGCAGCCGCTGTTTGTACTCCAACAGCTACTAAGCCCATAGCATTAAGCCTTATGGGTTCTTGGACGTTATATAGGAAAAATAAGACGATTTTTTTATTTTTTTCATCCATACATTCCCATGGCAAACCATATACTGCATCTTTTATAATTTCACTCTGAAGTATAAAGATTAAGATGTTTTAATAATTAGCTGCGAAGTTTTACTAAAGTCCCCATAGCGCAGTGGGTCAAAGTCTATTTGTATAAGCGCATATTGAATTATAAAAGAAATAAAGTAACGTATACGAGGTGTGTTCAAAAAGTAAGGTGACTTTGTATTTTTAAGAAAAAATATTTATTTATGTATCAATATTTATGTTGTCCCCTTCAAAGTAATCCCCCTCAGATACAATACACTTATGCCAACGGTTTTTCCAATCGTCAAAGCACTTCTCATAAGCACTTTTCGGTATATCCTTGAGCTCTTCCAGCGATGCCTTTACACCTCGTATAACTACTAAAAACATATATAGAAAACGTATAAAACTGACCACTAAGCTATGCGTTCCCGCTGCGTTCCTTTAAAATTTTTATACGTTTTTTTTAATATGTTTTTCGTTTCCTAAGTGCGTAATTAACACTTTAGAACTTTAAATATAACAAGTATATAACTACTGATAAAATGATTGAAAATACTTTTAGTACCATAATAAAAACGCCTGTCGTGGCGCAGAGGCACAAGCGTGCGACTGTAAACGCGACAGGTTGTGGGTTCGATTCCCACTCCAGGAAATGTTAGTATTTTCATTTCGTGGGTTAGGTAACGAGGCAAAGCGCGGCGTTGGGATCCGCCACTCAACACGCAATGCCTCAATTTGGCGGAAAGTGGGGAACGGATTTATTGTAAGAGAACGGAGTGTCTTAACACTAGGTTCTCTGGTTCCCTCTGCCTACCCTGCTATATGTTGGACACAGCGTGAAGTTGAAAAAAAAAAAGAAACCTTTTAAAATTTTGTTCGTATAATGTACGAACATAAGAAAATCCAAGGGTAAATTTTATAAGCAATATCAACATCCCAAAAAGTGTAAAATCTATATCTATATAAATAAAAATGAATTACCGATTTGTTTGTACGCGCATAATTTCCAAACGATTGAGCCAAATTGATTAAAAAGATAAATCTTTCTTTTATGGTTTCAATATTGTCAGCAGAAGATTTATATAAAAAAAACAATATTTAAAAAAATAAAAACAAATATTTAGAAACCACAGTATTGACGCCAAAAGAATACGGCGGACGAAGTTAGGCGAGTCAGCATATCATAATATGACTCCTTTGACAAAACATGGCGAAGGAATGAAAATGAAGTAAAGATAATCTCTGCTTAATCGTTAAAGTAAAAAGAAAAACAAAAATAAATATTGTAATTTTCTATTCTCACCTTAGAACCGATAAGTTCAAAAATAAAAGATGTTTGTATTAACTGTTGATACATGAACGCAGTAAGTAGACCATAAGTGACAAAAGCCTCTGCATTCTGTGGTAACAAGAAATTAAAAGTAAAATATACTAATTATACGTCTTTTTAAATGTAAATATTGTATATATTTAATATTTATCATACTCACCAAAGCCGAAATTTCTAAGAGTACAATACATCCGGTAATTTGGTGAAAAATATAGTATACAAACATCATTACCCCAAAAGCATTCGAAACGGAATTCATGAACCTAAAGGAAAAATATAAAAACAAATATTACATAATATATATGAACATTACAATAAAAAATATATTGTATAAACAAAAATAATTGGACTCTTACTTCATAATCAGCTTATGATGTTCAACATTTTCTTTTAGCATGTTAAATATCATTTGAGATTCTTTCGTATTATATCTATAGTCTTTTCCTTCGTTTTTATTAGTATCTGCTTCTGGCCTTGGAAAGTTTTCTAGGTGATGTATTAAAATTTTCAAATGACCCCACACGTGGATTATTATTGTAGACATCAAAAGATCTTATGTACAAAAGGCGGAACCAATATCAAATATCAATATTAAACTAATTATGAAAATGACAGTAAATATAATATTATTTTGTTCATATGGAATATATAAATACATGGCGTAATCGTAAAGTGTACCATTTTCTGCACTATGATCGTTTTCAGTGAACACCTCTGATCGTATGTTATTGTACAATGGTATCATGTGAAACGAAGAAGTTCCGACATATAATTCAAATAAAATCCATGTTGTAAAGTATTCTAATATTTTATGGATTTGCTTATGTACCTGTGAATATACGTAATCAGAAAATGAACAGAACAATACAAATTATAAAATCATAATATTTGTTTTAATGAACTATTATTTAAGCATTTATTTCTGTTTTAATAGAGGCAAAAAAATAGTACCTGCACAATTTTTTTCCCATTGAATGTTTTTTATAGTTAAGAGTAAATATATGTAATGTATAATTATACTCACAGGTACATAGTACCTACATGTATGAGTATAAATTACAAAAGTATTAGAATATATTAATCTACATCTTTTTTTTTTTTTTTTTTTTTTTTTTTTTTTTTTTTATGGATACCGGATGGCAAAACGAGCAGAAGTGACCGCCTGATGGTAAGTGGTTACCTTTCGGCCCCATGAACATCTACAACACAAGAGATGTACTAGAGTAAGCTACCAACCTAGAGGATACAGATGAAAAGGGAGTGATAATGTAGTAGTCCCACATCGGAACCACCACATTTTGGGGAAAGGGATGGATGGAAAGGGGAAAACTCCTGGCTTACATGCCACCGGAACCGGAACACATCATAAGATATTTGGCGGTTCGCTTGACATGATAGTGGTCGCGAGCCAGACGGAGGACGAACCTCCTACCACCGAACAATCTTTGGCAACAAGTAATCCACAATGATAAATGGCATAGATGTATATGGCTAAATAGATTAATATTGAATTAGACTACTTTTGAATGTGATTAAAGACATTTTAAATTTTGGACGAGCGATGCGTGCTCATGTTTTGGCAAATTTAAAATGTCGAGATCAAGCTTCCATTTAATTAAATTCTTAGAAATCTTTTTTAATTTTCATATTTTCATTCAAAATTTTTAAATTTTCGTGACAATAGACACAAAATATAAGAATTCAGAAAATGTAGTTGATCGACGGACTCAAAATGTGCATGAGCATTCATATATAAATTTAAACATAAACAAAAAGATAGTAGTAACACTAACTTACTTTCATAGCATAGTCTGATCTATGCTTATGGTGAAATAAATGTATTTTTAACACAAAATCGGCTACTGTCTTTCTATACGATTCCATAAACGGCATTGTGACTCTTTGCTAGAACAAAATATAATTAGTATTTCTAAAGAGTACAATATCTACAAAAATTTAATTCTGATTTTATATTTTTATTAAAGAAGAAATACGAACAAAACTCATTCAATCTCTTATACCTTGTGTGTTCAATTTTTCATGAATATTTTATTTCAAAATTAGAGAAGTATAGTATATATATATATATATATATATATATATATTATATATATATGTGTATATAGCATTTTTTATATTTTCTTAAGTAGAACTCGTAGTTATTTTATTATATGGATAATTTTTTTTTCTTTTTTTTTTTAACTTCACGCTGTATCCCGCATATAACAGGGTAGGCAGAGGGAATCTGAGAACCTAGTGCTAAGACACTCCGTTCTCTTTCAACAAATCCGTTCCCCACTTTCCGCCAGATTGAGGCATTGCGTACTGAGGGGCGGAACTCAACGCCGCGCTTTGCTTTGTTACCAAACCACAACCTGTCGCGTTTACAGTCGCACGCTTGTGCCTCTGCGCCACGACAGGCGAATGAATGTTATTATTTCTCAAGCTAATTTAATATATATTTATAAGCCAAAAAGAAATACTTACTACAGCCACGGCAGTCATAAAAATAACTATATAAACTTGACCAAGCTTGAAAAAATCAAGTCTACTAATATTGACTTTCAAATAATATAAAGAATTAAGAAATATTGCAGACCAAAAAACTAACAAGAATTTATAATGCCTGAAAGGAATATATTTGGATTGTTCTTCGTTTGTTTCATGATTTATTTCTTTAAACGGCCATCCACCCATTAAATGTAAGTGGAATTTAATTCTTTTCATATATCTTATATCCAATGGTGAAGAGATTTTCTCGTTTCTAAATAAAATAAAAAAAAATATTAAGTAATCTTTTTTAAATAATTCTTTTGCTACATTTATAGTAAGAAGTTGAAAAATAATCTTAATATTAAAAGAAACTATTTTAAGCAGATTAATCGCGTATTAGTACGTACGTACGTAACGTCGGGTTTCCAAAATTGTATTTTCGAATACTAAAATATACGCGATTAATCCTTTTTTTTTTTTTTTTCGATTGTGTAGTATGCTGTTGGCCAAAGCGGCCTCTACAGCGTCACCGGGCTTTGTGAGGGCCGAGCTTGATGAGCTCTGACCCTGGCTTGGCCTCCTCGAGAGGAGGTCCATCAGCTTAGAAGTGCGGTGTCGCAAGGGCGCCTCCTGTGAGGCCGAACCTCGGCTTGCGTACACCGCTTGTCGTGGGGGATTTGCAGCCTAATGGGTAGGGCGTTGGATGCCCTGTTCGCGATTAATCCGGTTAAAATTGTTTCATTTAATATGTGTAATAATCGCGAAAATCTAAGAGCTCATAATCTTAATATGTATGATTAACACAAAATATTCTTTGTGAAATGAGCAAAATATCTAATGTAATGTAAGATATAATTGTAAGAAGGAAAAATATTTCTCCCTTTCCTTTCGTCTAGCCGGATTATATTCTCTCTCTTTATAAATATAAAATATTAGTTAATTTTTGTAGAGAATTTCAATTCTTTTATTACGACGCTTTTCTTAAAGAAGAGAAGGGATAATTGTTGAATCATTTGAAACTAACATAGGATCTAATTTACTGTACGAGGTTTTGAAGGCGGTTTTATTTCCATAATATATAAAATGTTTCTAATATATGCATCTACTGCTAACAGTTTTCATAGATCTCACTGTATTTAGGTACCTATGAAAAATACATTTAGCATCTTTAAATATAGACTGAAAGTGGAGAATAGGATAGAATCTATACTCTTTCTGCCTTCCCAAACTGAAACTGAGTCTGAAACTGAAACTGAGTGAAACTGAGCTGAAAAAACGTGCAAGTATAGGGATGCAATAAGAATTACACGTTTCCGATCTAATCACTCATCCTTCTTATGAAAGGCGATTATTTTTTTTTTTAATTTGAGATAGATTTTCAAAATAAGAAAGGACTAATACCGTAGGACCGTAGAAAAATGTTCAAATGCATTGAAAATTTCTTAATTCCTTGAAATTTCAAACTTAATTGTTAAAATTAAATTAAAAAAGGTTGATTATATTTTATAAAGAAAAAAATATAAATATAATAACATCTTTAAATATGGATACCTACTTTTGTTTGTAATCGAACAACATTTTATACGTTTTACTATATCAATATCCATCCACAAAGTTAACATTTCACAGAAATTCAAACAGGTATAATGTATTCATAATTACATAGAAGTCTTGGTAAAACCTAACTAGAAAATACGACGCAATATTTAAATCTTTTATACATATAAAAACTAATATATTATATATTTTTGTATGTCATTAATTGTATTTCTGTGAATTATTTAAATTACCATGAAACTTAAAAAAATTGTTGTTCAGAAGAATTTTTCGACAGTTTTTGACACTGTATCTTTATATAAATTATTTTTTACTACTTACACATATTTGGGGAAGGCACAGAGAACCTATTTTTAACGCATTCTGTACCATTTTTCGATATCGCGGATTGAGTAACGAAAATAATTATTTTTAATTCCTCCGAGTAAGCATTGAAGTCGCAACTAACATATATCAGTAAAACATGGTCCCACTGCCTCATAATGGTGAAAACTAAACTTATGATATCTAATTATAATTATAAACAAAAGAACAAATATATTATTGACGTTGCTTACAGTATATACTATTTTATCGTTCTAACTTAGAATATCGTTCTTACTTTTAGGATAAAAACAATGTAATACGATGAGTTTACATCTTTAAGATATTACACCCTTTGTGTATTCGAAATTGTTCTTTGTAAACATATTCTGCCTTAATACCTTCAATAATATGTAATTGCTTGCTTGGACATAAATGCAAGCTGTCGTTTCTCTTTACAGCTTCATTATATACGATATGTTGTATCAAAATTTGTATTATTTCCAAGAAAGCCGGTTCAAGTCAAGCCAGGCGATCAAGAATCTTGTCCAGGAATATTCGTAGTACTTAGCTTGACGTGTATTGATTTTATCATTAATCATCTTATGTAAAAGCTATTTTAATTTGGAGCTATTTTAATTTTAATTTGGACTTCTTTTTATTTATAATTAATACGTAGATAAAAAATCTAATGACTCGCTTTGCGTGCATTGCGCTTTGTTGTAAGTTCATATATTATTTTGAAATATGATTTTTAAAGGAATGTATTTCAATACATACAGGGTAGGGTAGGCAGAGGGAACCTAGTGTTAAGACACTCAGTCCCCCACTTTCCGCCAAATTGAGGCATTGCGTGCTGAGTAGCGGAACTCAACGCCGAGTTTTGCCTTGTACCAAACCCAGGAAGTGAAAAATTCGATTTCCTGGAATGGGAATCGAACCCACAAGCTGACCCGTTTACAGTAGCACGCCTGTGTGCCTCCGCGCCACGACAGGCGTTAGTAATTTTAACATTTTAATAATTTTGGTTAAAAAAGGTTTAAAAAAGATTAAAAAGGGTTATAGGAATTAAATAGTTAATAGTAAAGGAGATCGGGGAAATATCTGTAATAATTCGCTGATGTGGTTGTCAGTCACTGTCATTGTACATAATGAACGCCAGATGAATCTCAACTTTATCACAGTTTTACTAAGCTCTAGGGTCAACACTTCTTTTTCGAAATTCGAGTGAAAATTGGGTCTAAAGCTCGTAAATATCATATATTTATATTTCGTTTTATTTAATTCAATTTTCAAAAATGGCCACAGGCAGTTTTATGTCCAGAATTTTAAATTTACAGAAATCCGATAAAAAATAAAATGTCTATTTCTTTTAATAATGTTTTTTCAGTTTTACATGTTTATAATTGATATATTTTTAATATAATGTTGTTTATTTGACGTCATTACTTAAATTATTATTATTTTAAACATGGTATAGCCTAAACAATTGAAAAATTCCTTGTAAGCTGAATTTAACATTTTGAAGGGCCAAAATATCCTGCATATTTCTGTAAGGTTAAACATTTTATAATAGAGCGGAAACAGACGACCGGAGCGCTAAATAGTTTTTTTTGTTATATTCATTATTCGCACCTACAGCTTCAGCAGCACAACAGTATATTTATTGCTTTGGTTCAAATTAGTCGTAACTCAAAAATGGATGAAATTGTTGAAGTTATGGGCCACAAAGGCCTAAAGGCCTGGGAATGTCCAAAATGTCCCTTTTTTTTTAACGCGTAGAAATCCGTTACGGATTTCCGCCCGATTCGGAACTCAAATGGTTTTTTTTTTATGATTGATAGGCTAACGTTTGACCGCATTAATACGGTCTACGATGATGCACGTTTGCCTGGAAAGACCCCCAAATTGTATGACTTAGGAAAAACATTAGCCGGCAATGAGTTCCATAGTTTCGCTGTGCGAATAAAGAATGTACTCGTAGACTCAAACCGCTTTGTCCGTACATAAGGAGGGTTATGTACTATATATCCTACTTTAATCCTATATCCTAGTTAAGTTCTAATCCTAGTTTAAATAGTTTTATTTTATTAACTTCACGCTGTATCCTGCACATAGCAGGATAGGCAGAGGGAACAAGAGAATCTACTGTTAAGACACTTCATTCTCTTTCAACATTTACGTTCCCCACTTTCCACCGAATTGAAGCAGCTTGTTAGCTGAGTGGCAGAATTGAACGCCGCGATTTGCCTTGTTACCAAAGCGAGAAAATGAAAATACTAAATATTATTTAATAATTTCATTTACTGGACTGGAAATCGTACCCACAACCTGTCGCGCTCACAATAGCACGCTTGTGCCTCTAAACCACGACAGGCCTCTTTTGAGTATAAATTAATGAAATGGTCGATCGAGAAGTCGCTTCTTTTATTATTATTTGTTATTAATTTTATTTTCATAAAATCAGGCTTAACTGACTGATGCTTATTATTAAATTTATTGAAGAAGATTACTTAATATAACGGTTTTACTTGTTGTAGACGGCTTGACTCATAAGAGGTGCTTAATGACGCTCCACTCAGGTCAATCTTATCGTGTGGTAACTTTTAAACAATTTGTGTAAATTACTGTATATAAAATATTTTATATACAGTAATTAACACAAATTGTTAATTTTGAAAAGAAAAAGGTATTCAAAAAGTTGAAACTATTTATTTCTTTTTGTTTTTAAATATGAAAACAGATTTTTCAATTTATATTATAAATCTATCATTTATTATATCGAATTCTCTCTAAAGATATTTATCCTAGTAAGTGTCAAAGTTCATACGAATTACCATTTTACTATGATCCAAATATTATATTTTGAATGTACATATTCAGTTCAAAGTCTTATAGACTAAAGATACGAAAGCATGAAGTATTCTGGAGACTTTACTTATTATAAAATTATCTAGTATATTATATAGTATGCTGACATCAAGCTTTGCTCTAGAACTTCTTAAGTCATCTTCATATTATTACAGATATTATTACAATTTACATTATAATTTAAAAATTATTGTTAATTCAGTTTAAGTTAACTTTTGTCATTGCCAAATGGTTAGTTATTATACAAAAATGAGGATGTATGCAGTGCGTTCTCGAAATATCATTAAAAATGGAAAAAATAGATTATTTTTCATAGACTGTAAGCAAATATAGATGACTTTCTCAGGTTATTTACTACAGACACAAGAGAAATATCACAGTCCTGTTAAGGTGACGTATTTTAGAATCCAGTATTTATTGCTGTGCTTACGTCTGTGAGACACCAGTACCTCCTATCTCCAAATAACAGGAGCGTATGGTCGTTCCGCTGTGGCTGTCACGTAGCGTAAACCGTTTCAGAAAAGTACTGAGCAAGCCAGCACTACATAACGTCACATTTCAAAATTTCAATGGTTTATTTGGTTAGCGGTGTCTGACAGACTACCACGTCAGCTGCAAAAGGTTAATTTATACTTATCGATCAGCAAATTAAATTCATTGAATACATAAGGCATTTTCCATGAATTCATTTGTATAGCTTTTTATATATAATTATTACCTTTATTTTTACTAGGAAGTTCACGTGACTTCGTTCGTGAAGACTTTAAAAACATTGATTATCTTTTATCACAAAAGAGATTTAATCGGTTACTGCTCTAACCACGTAGTCCAAATTTCTCAGTTAATATATCCATCGAAAAAAAAATGAAAAGGTTCATGAAGAAATAATAAAAATAATTCATTAATTAATTTATTAAGATACAAAGAATATGTAGTACCAAAAATAAAAAAAAAACAAAATTTAACTATAGGTTTTATTTTTCGCAAAATAAATTTTTTCAATCGCTGTTGCAATTTTTTTGCGAGAAAAAAATTGTTAATTACTCAATATTCTACTTTTTACTTATCTCTATATTCATGAATCTGATCTCAAACGGTTTTGGTATCATGATATGTGTTTCCTACACATATCATCAAATCATCGGATGTATTTTACTTTTGGAAATATCAACTTTGGTAATGTTTTTTCTTTGTTTAATAAATTGTAAATTAGCATTTTAGTCTAAAAATTAAATATTTACAATATATTATATTGAAATATTTCTTTCCAGAACATGGATGCATTTGTTAGCCATGATCCACTAACCATCATAATGTTTCAACAATTAAAACAAATATCCGTTATATATGAACTTTTCGGATCTGAAGTAAGCTTAAAACATTATTATTAACATGTCACAATTCTCTTCATGCTTGTTCCCGCAGGAAATTTAGGGAAATCTTTCTTAGTGTAACCTTTATGGTCCCCAAGGACTGCTTAGCTTTCTTCAACAGTAGTTTCAACTTTGTTTTGAATGTCATTTACTTAATGAGCAACAGAAGAGTTTTATATACTGAGTGTTCATATTATGTTTTTGCTATATTTTAGAGTGACAAAATAAAATATACAATTTATGATTGAATAGGAATATACGAGTATATGGATGTTAAGAACAAGATAATTGTGTTATTTTTCTTATACAACGTTCAGGAACTTTGAAAGCGATGGGATTGGTACCAATAGGAGTGCGAACTATGGCAACCGTAAGATTTGACATTTTTTAATATTTATAGAGTGACATAAATACTAGGTCTGTTTATGACGCTATATAATCGAATTGATGAGGGACAACGTAAGTCCGGATTTTCAAATTTTGCAGAAGGGAGAAAAGCAACACGCATCTTGCCTTTTTAAGCTAGTTTAAATCAATTATGAATTTTTGCATATTTTATGACTTACGTTGTTTCTGCTCTCACCGATTCAATTTTTACAAAACACTTCTCGCATATAACAGAGGAGGCAGAAAAAACTTAACGTTATGTAGATATTATGTATTTATTGATGAATGAAATTTAATTTTTGTCTTCATTTTGACTAACTAGCTCAGAGTTATAACTATTTTAAACTATGTGTTCAGTATAAATGTTAACACAATTTATTTACTTTTTATTTTGTGTGTGCTTAGCCCAATGAATGAAAAGAAAAACATTCACGGTCATCATGTACATTTAGGGTTTCCATATGTAGCGCAAAGCAGAGAATGCGAACCAGACAGAATTATAAGGATAAAAATACATCAAAAATACAGTGAGATAAAAAATACAGTTTTAAAGTGACAATTTAATACAAGTTGTATTAAACGGTAACTTTAAAACTGTATTTTTTTTGGTTGTTATATTTTTTTTTCAGATTGAGAGATCAGATTCAGATTCAGAGAGATTTAGAGAAGACTTAAAATTTCATTCTCATACTTCATAATGCTGATTATTTTATATTGTAATATAGTACTGTAAAATGTAAAAATACATATTTGTATTAATGTACGTCCATATGTTAAGGTCCTCTTGAGGAGGAGGATTTTTGTAATTATTTTATTTGAAGCTTAATAAAGACATTAAAATGCTGTTCATGTTTATATTAAATCAAGATAAGAAATTTCTTATAATTCCATAGATGTACGGATGACGGACCTATCACGTTGCAGGTACTTCCACTGTCTAAATTCCTTTTTCTAATGCAATTGAGAAAGATCCTAATAATGTCACTTTCGAAATACGTGATAGAAATAATGATAGTACTACTCTGGCTGATATTTGTAAGTAGATTATAGAGATATTTTGTTGTTATATGTTTCACTCTTACTTTTAAGTGAGTTTTTTTTTATACACATATTTATTCTGATCACTACGGACACGTGGTCCGAGACTGTCGGCAACTTTCACTATATTTTCATATCACTTAACTAAGCTTAGGAAATAAGATTTTTTTTCCAAAGAGTGTCCAAGTATTTTAGTTGCCTTCTTAATATATTAACCTAGGTGTGTTTGAGTCTACTCTAAATGTACGTTTAACCTACCTACCTGGTAAGAAATGACAATATTTAGGAATATTTGTTTACCATGGAACTATAAGTCCTATCAGTATTACACAGTTTAGATTTCTAGAGAAAGAACTTTTTTCCGTTACGCATAGGTGTTCATCGTGAAAGTAAGGTTTTTGTGTGGATTTTTAAACATACCTTCTTTCACAAGCTCTGTTGATCGTTTTTTGGTTGTTATATTTCTCTGTGCAATGGTTACCGAAAGACACGAATTATATGATTTCTTATACCTAATCTTTTTCCTGCGAGTATTAGTCGTTATTTATACCTTACACCCATCATCAAAAATCCATTTTTAAACAAAAACGTATTTTTTAAACTGTGTAAGTTTAACTTATTTACATTTTTTCTCCAATTACTACGTCATAATATAGCTGTACTTAATATACTAGTAAATAATTTCAAATCAAAAGAATCCAAAAGCTATGTATTTATATACTTTTAAATGAGAAACAACACTAGAAGGAAACCAGGTGGGTCGCTAACATAATCTTCTAAGTATAATTTAGATTGACAGTACTAATTGTATCCCTGACTCGGTTAATATGCACAAGGTAGAACTGCCCTAAACAGAATTCCTTAACCCACCTCAAATTATATTCCCATGTGGCCCAAAAGAGTAATACGTAATATGGAAATATAGATTATTCTTTATTGCACTTTAAAATTACAAACACTGTGTGACTTATCTCTATAAGAGACATGTTCCAGCCAACCGGTAGATAGGGAAGAAAGAAAAAAAATATAACAGGATGACAGTCCGTACAATAAACAATTAAGACAAACATCTAATCTAAAAAAATATATAAAATAAAAATTTATTTATTTATTTTTTTTTTTTTTTATGGATACCGGATGGCAAACGAGCAGAAGGACCGCCTGATGGTAAGTGGTTACCTTCGCCCATGAACATCTACAACACAAGGGATGTACTAGATGCGTTGCCAACCTAGAGGATACAGATGGAAAGGGAGGATAATGTAGTAGTCCGCTATCGGAACCACCACATTTTGGGGAAAGGATGGGTGGGAAAGGGGAAAACCTGGCTTACATGCCATCGAACCGGAACACATCATAAGATATTTGGCGGTTCGTCTTTGACATGATAGTGGTCGCGAGCCAGACGGAGGACGAACCTCCTACCACCAAAATAAAATATATACAAACACATAAATATTATTATATTTAATTTGTTACTATATATTGTCAGCAATATGTATTCAGTTTAAAGAAATATTCTTTTTATAAATAAATCTAAAGTTACGGCTATATTACTTTTAACTATAATTTTACAATCATTTGATTGTTGACGGGTATACTGTATTTACCGATTGATTAAATATGTGTTATATTACCATCTCTTTTTAAATCTTCAAAGGTCACATATGTTCGAATTATATAGCATAATAAGTGTAATATCCATAAAATTAAATAAAGCGCTTACAATAAAAAAATTAACAATACTAAAAACAAACCTATGAAAATAAAAAAATCCAAACTATACATACATTTTTTTACAGTTTACTTACAGTGGCGTCGATCTCATAAACCGCTTTGACTTAAACTCTGATAATTGCTTGTTGGTCTATCGCTGTAGGATAAAACCAAGTCGGCATAATTTCTTTTAACGGTTAAAAAAAATATTAAACTTTTTCGAACTACCTGGTCCTGGCAAATATTTCTTATAAGCATGTAGGACATTAAAGATATTTATGTGGATGTAAGGTGTAACCCTGGTTACGCCGTACACCGTCCGTCCGAGGAAACCTTGGTGTACGTGATATTGCTACAAGATGCAGGAGAGTAGGCTGCGAGGGTATGGCCACGTTAAGAGACTTTGGCGCTACAGCTTAACATCCCTGGTCCAAGCTTTTCAGTCCTAAATCCAAGATAAGGTGTAAAGACGTAGTGCTGAATCATAAGAATGTATCCAAAGTTTTTTTTTTTTTAACTTCACGCTGTATCCCGCATATAGCTGGTAGGCAGAGGGAACCTGAGAACGAAGTGTTAAGACACCCGCCTTAACAAATCCGTATCCAAAGTTACCGACAACAAGGTCATGGACCAAGCAAAGTGGGAGGAGCAAATAACGAGCTGATCCCATCAGCATTCTAGGAAGAGAGAGAGAGTGTGTAAAATGTAGGTCACTTAAGTACATATATTAACGATACAATATATCCGTCACCAGGCTCCTACGATGACCTTACATTTTTAAAATATTAATAGATGTTAGGGGTAGCATTATTAATGGAATGAATAAATTACTAAATCAAAAAAAAAAAATCTAGTAAAAATATTAAAATGACATGATAAAAGAATTTACAGACCAAACCTAAGATACCTGCCCTGAAAAATATGTATTTTAAATTTATCAACTTATGCTCACCTGTGGATATGATAATTGCAGTAAATTACACTATATATTCGTAATTTAAATTGAAAATTATTTTTAACAATATTTTGCCTTAATGGTGATCGCTTAAAAATGGAATACGTACAACAAAATATATACGTTATGATCGTATCCAATAATTGATAAATTAATAGTCATTGTATTGGAGTAATTGTATCAAAAGCTTTCTTCAATTCTACATAGAATGATAGAATATTTCTAGTTGTCGCGTCTATACATATTATACAATATTTAAATGTATTTACAGGAAATGTAAAATTTAGCATTTTCATTTCTTGGGCTTATGCTAAGGCATAAGGCGGCGTTGAGTTCCGCCACTCAACACGCAATGCCTCACCTGGCGGAAACGCGGATACAGCGTGAAGTTAAAAAATAAAAAAATACTTTTCACATAATATTATAAATAATTGTTGTTAGAATGGAAAGAACATAAAATATGTATATTATGCTTGTAATTAGCACAGCCAGTATCGTAATTTATTTCTTCATATGTCTGAAGAAAGATCAAATAACGATACTCAATAATTATTTTAAAATATTTCAACATGGAAAAATAATAACCTCAAGTACTGATTCCTCATATAAACTATATTTTTCCTTTACGTTATTACATAGATTCGTTATAGCTCACAGCATACGTCACGAAAGAAGATTCGTCAAATTCGAAAGTTGATTAATATGCAGATCACGTCCGTTCGTCGAAATCGTGGAGTACGGCACAGTCAATCCAAACTAGAAACAGCCCAATAAAATTACAGGAAAATAAAAAATATTATTATGTTAAACATTTTTTTTTACTTTCGTTAAGTTTCCTAAAGTTATTAGAAAATAATATACATCAACTTGGGGGTCGAAAGTCTATATTTATTTATTTATTGATCTACCTACGTTGGTTTACCTTAGCAACATACAAATAATATATATTTTAGTAAATTCCAGGAATTAATCTAGTTGTGACAAAAAATTATGGGCAGATACATCATGCTTATTAAAAACAAAACAACAACATCTTACAAACAAAAATAAATGTTATATATTGTCCAGCTCTTATTTAAATCTGAGTAAGGTGATATTGAAATATATTTATAGTATACGAAGCATGGAAGTGAATTATTACCTCCCAAGGAGTAAATATTTACAATGGTTTGCCGCCAAATGGTTAAAAAATTGTTGTATGTTTGGTGGTAGAGCTGTCCTCCGTCTGCTCAAGGATCACTAATATGTCAAAGACGAACCGCCAAATATCTTATGATGTGCTCGGTTCGATGGCATGTGCTTCTAGGTTTTCCCCTTTTCCCACCCATCCTTTTCCTTAAAATGTGGTGGTTCCGATAGCGGACTACTACATTATCCTCCCTTTTCCATCTGTATCCTCTAGGTTGGCAACGCATCTAGTACATCTCTTGTGTTGTAGATGTTCATGGGCGAAGGTAACCACTTACCAGGCGTGGTCCTTCGCTCGTCGGCCATCCGGTATCCATAAAAAAAAAAAAAAAAAAAAAAAAAAAAAAAAAAAGAAAATTGTAAATCATTCGATGAGCTAGGTCTTTACCATATATACTCGGCGATTATTCACTTCTAAAAATGAGTAATCGTGGGTGTAGTGTGTGGAGCTTGAATCTGCACTTAGAGATGATTTTGAAATTTGAGATTTATAATGTTAACTCTTTGTTATTCGCTCTTGTCACCGCTCTATTTTGGTTGTGTTATGTAATTTAATTTCTGGGTAAATGATTTGTCGAAATGAGAAGAAGGTTCTTTAAACCGATACGTGTAATATACTTTAATATATTTTAGGACATGTTGGTTTATAATTAGTTTAATTAGGCCTACAATTTATCTAATCTGAGGTGGTCTGTTGGAGTTACACTAAATCGGCTGAAAATCGAGAAGAGATCATTACTTCTTTATTTTCAGTCTGTGTATATATAATGGATTTTATTATTTTTATACTAAACAAGTACTCTAAGTTAGATAACTAAAGTTTCAACAAAAAACGACCTCAAACAAAATGCCTTAAAATGTAACATTATTACGAATAACTCAAAAACTACTTGTCTTCTACTAAGTAATAGTAATAAATGACACATACCAGAAGCTATCATATTAAAAAAAGAATCATCAAAATTGATTGACCCAGTAAAAAGTTATTATGTTAACACAACAAAAATATAGTCGAATTGAGAACCTCCTTTTTCTGAACGTTGGTTAAAAATGGTATATAAATAACGTACTAATGTAATCAGATCAAAGAAAAATAACGTAATATTCGTCTTACTGGTAAGCTTTTATTAATTCAAATAAGTATAGTAAATAATCCTAAACGTAATTACAAACCACGATAGAATAAATTGATAAACAGTGTAGTTTTCTTCCCTTTCTTTATAAAGCAATTTACTCAAGTATTATATATAGGCTTAGAATATGATGGAACTAATTTGTAATAAGCTTTTAAAAGTAAATGTTGTGAGGAGTCTAGTGACTTACAGGAGAAATGTCTTTTCTAAGGAAACATAAGTAATTATTACTTACTGATATTTGTTTATAACTATTAATTGAAATAATATTATTCTCGAAAATAATGAATAAATAGATTTTGATTGAGTATGATGCATTCGATTGCAATCACGTTTGTTTCCCAATGCAAAGTGATTCTTATCAACAATACATACCAAATATGCTGTCCATATAACGTGACATTGGAAAAGTAATTTTTTGGTACTTAATTGGCATACTCGAACGGTATTACTAAAAAACTTAATAACTAAAGAAATTTTATGTTCACCGGTTAACTAATTTTTTACCATTTAATACTTAATACTGCACCAAAAAAATTAAAATAATCAAACGTAATGATTTATAGAAAACGTGATGTCTCAACCCCCATGGACCTACGATATATGGATAAAATTAAATTTTATTTAAATTGGCTAGGAGCCTGGCCATTTGAAGATCTGTATGAGGAATATAAAGAAGGGCCTAAGCGTCTTCCCTTACGAAATAGCAAAAGCTTGATAATCTATTACACCTTTATACTTCTAAGTGGGTTTATGTACGTCAAAACTCATAATAATGAACTAAATTTCTTTCAACTTGGTCATAATTACATAACACTTTTAATAAATGCAGTTACTATAGTAAGTATATAATTTTTGATATTTATAGTTAATATATGCTTACTTAATTGTAGCAAAATTATATGCCGATATTAAAAATTCAAAAAATTCAAATTGGCGACGAACTAAGTATAATTATCATTGTTGCTCTTAGCGAAAATACTATCCGTACTAATATTTATAGAAAGAAGCGTGAATTTTACTACTTCTAGATCTTTACTAGAGTATATTTATTTACTAGCGTTAGTTAACTTATTTTTATGTTAACGTAGCAAAGACTTATTATGCCTTTAATGAAGTCATATCGCAAAGCTGTGGCCGATTTCGTGTTGAATTTTCATCTATTTCATCATAAGCACAGATCAAATTATGCAATGAAAGTAAGTAAGACAGTAATTTTATATAAGTATTGTTACTACAACATTTTTTTTAATTTTTATATTAAATAATTATAAAAATTAAAAAAAAATATTTTTATATTAAATATATTTGGCAAAGTCTTCAAAATATTATTAAATTTCAGTTTAATTGTGTGTTACTTCTTACAGGTACATAAACAAATTCACAAATTATCAGCATGGTTCACCATTTATCTTTTCTCGCAAGTGTATATTGGCTGTACTTTATTCAATGTAACTCCTCTTCTCAATAACATTTTGTCAGGAGCATTTCAAGACGATGCCTATTCCATAGAAAATGGCACAGCTCCTACATATGAATATGCGGTGTACCTTTACATTCCATTCAATGTTACCAATATAGAGTACGGGATTCTTGCTTTTATTAACTACTTTATTACAATCGATGGCGCCCTCGCTTTTTGTACATTCGACGTTTTCATATCAATTATAATATTTCACGTTTGGGGTCATTTGAAAATTTTAAAATATCATCTGGAAAACTTTCCAAAACCTGCAATGGTAGGATGTGGTCAAACAATTAGTGGTTTTACCAATGTGACTGTGTATACAGAAGAGGAATTACCAAAAGTGTTTGAAATATTAAAAGAAAATATTAAACACCACAAATTAATCATGGAGTACGTATCTTTTGTATTATTTTTCATATTTTTATAAATAACTAGCATGGATATTTAGAAATATCGTGGTACATGGAAAGTGTTAGATTATGCGTGCGATGATTGTGGGCTGAACCCTAATTTGTGTGCATTTAATTTACTTCCACTATCGCTGTCTAGCAAGTGCGACGTTAGGTCCAACCGTTAAACAAGCAATGATTCGATGCCAAGTGAAGGACAGTGTGTTTTAACATTTGGTTCTGAATGTCACTTAAGGAGAAAAACTTTTTTTTTCTTAAAAACTTTAGACGTGAGATTTGAACTTTCCTCATACGTAAGGTCTTTAATGGATCATGTTTATATATCTATAGCAATTTTTTATCCTTAGTAAATTGTAAATTCTTATTCCATATTCTACTTTCTATTTATCTCTAGATTCATGAATCTGACTTCAAACGGTTTCGGTATCATGATATGTGTTTCCTACATATTTCATCAAATCATCGGATGTATTTTACTTCTGGAATTATCTGCTTTGGTAAATTATTTTATTCAATTAATTAATTATAAATAAGTCGAACATATCATTAAAGTATTACAAAAATGTTATTTTTTTTATTTTTTTTTATTTCTTTCATTTCAACTCAATGGTTTCTGTTAAAATAACGTATTAAGTAGAACCATATATTTAAATGAGATTGATCGTGTCACAGCACAAAGGAAGGTATTTATCACACAGGAAGGCATTTAAGGTATTTACCATGTTGAGTTCAAAAATATATATATTTTTTTTTAACTTCACGCTGTATCTCACATATAGCAGGGTAGGCAGAGGGAATCTGAGAACCTAGTGTTAAGACACTCCGTTCTCTTACAACAATTCCGTTTCCCACTTTTCGCCAAATAATTTAAATGGTAATAGTAATACTGTTTATATATTTATTTATTATGATCTCACATTTAATATATAGCAAAAGCAGCTGTTGAGACGTTCAGTATTAAATATGGCTATTGTGAATTGAAATCTCACTCAGGGAATGCTTAATTAATGAACTAACCAAACATTCACACTGTATGTTTGGTTAGTTCATTTGTTTGTTAGTGTAAGTGCGGTATCGGATTTTACTGTCAATATCTTATATTATTATTATAGTAATAGAAAATTACACTCTCCTTCGATCTCTAAAAGTATATTTGATTTTAAAATACCTTTTTGAAGAAAGAAAGAGATCGCACCTAAACTTTTTTTTATAAATGTGTGTAACAATTTATATAAATATTTGTTTGCAGGATATGGATGCGCTTATCGGCTATGGTCTACTTAGTATCATCATGTTTCAACAATTAATACAAATATCTATTATATTCGAACTAATCGGATCTGAGGTAACTTTAAACATTAACATTAACAAGTTACAATCCTGTTCTTGTCAGTTTCCGCAAGATATCTGGGAAACCCTTCCTTAATATCCCTGTACTCTCCAAGGACCGTTTAGCTTTTTTCCCCAGTAGTTTCAGCACTGTTTTATATATCGATTATTCAGTATGCAGTGGGAGAGTTTTATATATTGATACTATATTTTTCTCCTTTTAGAGTGACACTATAAAACATGCAGTTTATGATTTACCATGGGAATGTATGGATGTTAAGAACAAGAAAATAGTTTTATTTTTCCTATACAACGTTCAGGAACCTATAGCGTTGAAAGCGATGGGATTAGTACCAGTTGGGGTACAAACGATGGCTGCTGTAAGATTTGATTTAACAACAACGACATTTCAATATTCGTTATTTAGTTATTTTTATTATAAAAATCACCGATACTTATTCTGAAATTAATTTTGAATTGTAAACCTTAGAAGGTGTATTTTTTTTATTAAATAGTTTTTTTTGTTACAGATTCTTAAAACATCCTTCTCATACTTTATAATGCTACGCACTTTAGCTGACAATTAAAACATATATTTGAAGTTGTAAAGATACAATAAAATTTAAAGATCCATATTTGTATTATGCATATCTTATAGTTTATTAATAAATGCACAAAATAAATTTAACTGATTATACAATTTTTGTAAATATTTTATTTAAAACTTAATAAAAAAAAATAAAAACGCTGTTTACATTTAAACTAATAAATGAAAGAAACTCTTTAATATTCCATGAATGAAGCATGCAGGTGCTGTTCCCATCCTTTTGCGGAGAGAGAAGCTACCTAGCATAGCCTGGGATCGCGAATCCAGTGTCGCGAAGTCTATGAGGCCTTTAATAAGACTAAGACAACAAGTACGCCTGTCGTGGCGCAGAGGCACAAGCGTGCGACTGTAAACGCGACAGGTTGTGGGTTCGATTCCCACTCCAGGAAATGTAAAATTTAGTATTTTCATTTCTTGGGTTTGGTAACAAGGCAAAGCGCGGCGTTGAGTTCCGCCACTCAACACGTAATGCCTCAATTCGGCGGAAAGTGGGGAACGGAATTGTTGAAAGAGAATGGAGTGTATTAACACTAGGTTCTCTGGTTCCCTCTGCCTACCCTGCTATATGCGGGTTACAGCGTGAAGTTAAAAAAAAAAACTAAACAACTACTACTATTAGACTAATGATAATCCTAAACAGATCGAGGTCTTTAACTCGCTCTAGAAGCACTAGCCATCACATCAAAATGAATCGTCTAAATTGGTTCATCCAGAAACAAAAAGTTCGGTACATATTTTGTTTGGTACATTTTGTTTGGTGGTAGGAGGTTCGTCCTCCGTCTGGCTCGCGACCACTATCATGTCAAAGACGAACCGCCAAATATCTTATGATGTGTTCCGGTTCGATGGCATGTAAGCCAGGTTTTCCCATTCCCACCCATCCTTTCCCCAAAATGTGGTGGTTCCGAGAACGGAATACTACATTGTCCTCCTCTTCCATCTGTATCCTCTAGGTTGGCAACGCATCTACAACATCTCTGGTGTTGTAAATGTTCATGGGCGAAGGTATCCACTTACCATGAGGTGGTCCTTCTGCTCGTTTGCCATCCGTTATCCATAAAAAAAAAAAAAAAAAAAAAAAAAAAAAAAAAAAAAAAAAAGACATAAAAAAATACAATGAAATTGCGAACCTTTTATTTTTATAGAAGTTAGTTAATAATTACAATGTTGAAATGTAATAAATTTCATGCTTTGGATACTATCAAATAACACTTCAAGGAATTAAAGTAATTTGAACACGTAATAGTATGAATATAACTAAGTTTTGCGTTGGGTGGTAGCTAGTTCCTATGTTACTTGAGAAACTCAATTTCGTGAATAGCCGAGCGTAATTGTAACAGTTCTCTATTATAAAGTTCAGGTTAATTAAATAATAATATTCCCTTTGAAATCACAAAATAGTAACTTAGATAATAAGCTACTTATTTTTCTTAACAATTATGAAAGATGATTTATTTTATATCGTATATATTTCTAACTTGCTATTATTTGAAATAAAATAAATATTTTTTTATTAAAATGGTTAAAATATAATATACCTAGCTTTATGTAAAAGCATTTTTAAGAAATTGAATATCTAGTATTTAATACCTAGAAAGCTCTACAAACTTCATTGACTCCGTACTCCAGTGTCAGGTTCCACGGGAATTATTGATTTATAATATTATGATAGACAAAGTTAGCAAAAGTATTTAATACTTTAAAGTATTTTAAGTACAAAAGTATTTAAACAACAATATATCATTGTCGCAGTCGGACAAGCGTGCGATTGTAAACGCGACTGGTTGTGGGTTCGATTCTCACTCAGGGTAATGATTTTTTTGAACTATTTTCGTTACTGGTAACACAAAGTGCGTTGTTAAGTCGACGCAAGATTTCAAATTCGGATGGAGAGCGGCGAATAAAGTGTTTCAACACTAGGTTCCCTCTGGTTACGTTGTTATGCGGGATAAAGCGTGAAACTTGCTTGCTTGTAATATTTATTTTATTAATTTAATGTACATACAACATACGAGTACATAGCTTCCCGGTGTATCCCGCATATAGCAGGGTAGGCAGAGGGGAACCTAGTGTTAAGACACTCCGTTCCCCACTTTCCGCCGAATTGAGGCATTGCGTGATAAGTGGCGGATTTCAACGTCGCGCTTTGCCTTTTTACCAAACTCAGGAAATGAAAAATACCATTTCCTGAAGTGGGGATTGAACCCACAACCCAGCGCGTTTAAAGATGCAGCTGTGCCTCTGCAACAGGCGTCGATAACTTAATATATTGGTCTTCTTCTTCTTCGTGTCAATGAATTGAATGTTTAAATTATGTTTTGCCAGTGCGTAGCCACGTTGACTGCATCGTCTGTTGCCTCAACAAGGTCATTGTTTGAGCAAGTGAATGGGCAGTTGGGACAGACAAGCAAGTGCGCCATATTTTGTGGGTTGGCACCACAGTCACAAGACGTGTGACCCTGCGAGATGTATCCCCACTTTGCAAGGTGTTCTTTGCAGCGACCAAACTAGCTACGCAAGCGATTGAGCGATTTCCAGGTTGGCCAAAGTAGCATGTGGCCTGGAGGTAAACTCTCTTTGGGAGGAACAAACCCTGGAGGGGGTGGGTGGTTAATCTCCCACAGCCGTTCTTTGGCACGATTCGGATCACAATCTAAAGCCGTGGTACATGATAGGAGCCTCCAGGTGGCGCACCCTGGAAGCAGCTAGGCCCGGTATCGCAGGACCTAGGCTGACTGATCCCGTCTCCACAATGAATCAGAATCAGAATATATTTGTAATAAAATACTTATGCATTTTTTCTCCATAAAAACTTTAATTGTAACACTCTGCTTTATACTCTTCTATCCGCTTTTTGTTAAATAGGTACATTTATTTTCACATGTTGGTAATCAGATTAATATTTAAAAAATATTTTTTAAGAACTTAATCACGTATAATCCAATTTTACAGTTATTAATCATGCTCATCTAGTAGTCCCTTAGACGTTAGTTTCTTAGACGTTTCTAAGACAACTAGTTTCTTAGACGTCCTATTATTTCCGTTTGCCACATTATTGTATTTACTTATAGAGGTAACGTTTTTTACAATTTAAACTTCATTGATTTGCTTGTTATTTATAAAAATGCGTTATCCTCTTTCTGCGTCTATTTATTAGACTCTTTTAATTTATGTAAATAAATAAGCACTTTGGTTATTTATTCAATAAAGGTAACTGTAAACTGAATCGGATACTTCAAGTAAGTTTTGTATTCCTTTCAAAAGTAAACAGTGATAATTTGTTCCCCATTAATTTTCAACAGTAAGTCGTATATGTAGAGCTACATATTCAAGTTACGTACATATCATATGTAAGTCGCCTGTCAGTTACCACTGACATTTATTAAGTAGACATATTCTGATATGTAGGGTAATTACTACGATGAGGATAATTACGAGAGAAATTTCACTCAATTCGATGAGGCAATGTCAGTTTCAATAAAACCAGCGACAATGAAGGTCTCTCACTCACATGTTAAACTAATGACTATTTTAGATCACCTTGTGAGATCCTAATCTTATCATTTATATGGGTCCGGGTCATGAATTTTATGTGTATGCAAAATCGAAATTGATCTGAATTTAATCTGGGTGTTGTTTGCTTTACAAATTGTTATAATACTGTAGTAATAACGTTTGAAATATTTTGTGAACGTTTTGTAGTATGTTTAGTTTCTTTGACCTTTAGAAAGGCAATTTTTTGTTTAGTATAATATATTTAGAAAAAAAAGTACTAATTTCGCGGACTTAGCACTACTCGTAACGTGAAAGATGTACTGCGTTTGCAGCACTACGTACAAATACATACATACATAGCTTCACGCTGTATCCCGCATATAGCAGGGTAGGCAGCGGGAACCTAGAGTTAAGACACTCCGTTCCCCACTTTCCGCGGAATTGAGGCACTGCGTGCTGAATGGCAGAACTCAACGCCGCGTACAATACATACAAATTACAATATTTATAGTTTTTTTAATTAATTTCACTATTATATTCGTATTTGTAAGTCACATAATTTTTATATGATTTGCAATTACTTATTCTATTCATTGAGTTTCATTTGTATCTATTAATCAATGTAAAAAAAATTGCAACGCCATTTTGCTCCACTAATTGCTATCCAATTTGCTTGAAAAATTGTACAAAATATATCGAGATCCATGAATTTTTTCATTGCATAAACCTCCGTGCTTGTTATCATAATCATCATACCGAGGATACAAATGCATTTAATTGTATTTTTTCAATATTTTAAACATATTTTGCGACGATGAATTAAAGCTTCACTCCTTTTTCGCATATCAGGATACTCAGCGGGAACATAGTGCCAATACACTCCGTCCTCCGAAAAATCGAATAATAAAAATTATTTCATACGTAATATTTTAAACCAATGCTTATACAACGAACGTGCTAATATTATTACCTTAATCGAATTGAATTTCTCATAAAATATAGTTATAACTACTAACTTTTAATAGTTTTTCATTGAATATTGCGATATGTGGTCTATTTAATGGTTCTTCAATTAAATTGTTTCATTTTTATTACCTTTATATGAACATTGTTGTACAAACATACACTGTAGCAGATATTTTAATAATGATCATTCTCTTCACTACTGACACTTGGTCCATACCTTTTGTAACTTTGATAAGTTTCATATTTCCTTACTCAGCTTAGAAAATAAAATAAGATAGGTAAGTAGTTCCATAGAGATTCCAAATATTTTAGTTGCCTACTTCTTTTTAATAAATTAATATTTACCATGGCTAATAACACTTACTATGACTATTTTTTTCCCTGTGAGGGCGTCCCCTCAACCCTGTCGGGTTACAATACAATTCCCCTCCACCGCTGGGTCTGGCGACCCGTAAGAGGCAGGTATCCCAGTAGTTTGGTGGTAGGAGGTTCGTCCTCCGTCTGGCTCGCGACAACTATCATGTCAAAGACGAACCGCAAAAAATCTATTGATGTGTTCCAGTTCGATGCTATGTAAGCCAGGTTTTCCCCTTTGCCACCCACCCTTTCCCCAAAATGTGGTTGTTCTGATAGCGGACTACTACATTGTCCCCCCTTTCCATCTGTATTCTCTAGGTCGGCAACGCATCTACAACATCTCTGGTATTGTAGATGTCCATGGGCGAAGGTAACCACTTACCATCAAGTGGTCCTTCTGCTCGTTTGCCATCCGTTATCCATAGAAAAAAATTTTTTTACTATCACTAAGCAGTATCCGTGGCAGTTAGTAGTGAATACTTATTATAAATATCTATATGATATAAAACATTATCTTTATTTCTTTTTGCAAACTAGAAAATTAAGCATCATAACTCCAAATCTTTATCATTGCTTACTGAATATTTGGAATCGTGGAACGATTTTGATTTCAGCTATGAAATTAATTAAAAGTTAAATTTTTGATGGACAGTTAAATTGCATTTCGCTTTATTCATTATTCTATTAAATTGAGTGAAAGGCTTATCTTGTTAAACTAAGTTACTTATTTAATTTAAATATTTTTATTAGAGAAAGCTTTTCTCGCAATAAAAAGATGAATGTACTTCTATTACGATTAACTTTAAATACTTTTATCTTTATATATATATAATGAAATATATCAATAAATATACAATAAAATATATTCATTAAAATCCCTTATTGCCTTCACCTCAATAACAAAGAAGTATTAAGTTGAAATGTAAATAATCATAGGTATAAATACTGCTTCACGCGTTATCCCGTACCGTCAGAGTGAGCCTAGTGTTAAGACACTTTGTTAGCCGCTTTCCACTCGATTTCGAGACATTGCGTGTTAAGTGGTGAAACTTAACGAAGTTCTTTGTTTTACCAGAACGGAGAAATTAAAATAAATTAAATATAACCGCTAGCACCTGGAATCGCTATTTGAGTAGCAAAAACATGCTGGTAGCCGCTACTGTAAACATGAACGTTACCTATGTAATTTCATATTGGTCGAAACTACATGTAAATCTCCAGGGTTTATGTTAGTACATAATAGTTAAATTAAAATGAATTTATATAGAAATATTGATAATGAATATGAGTGATAATTTGTAATTTATTTTTTGAATAATTTTATAATTTTGTTATTGTTTATTATTATTATGTATCTCATTATAAGTTCTCGGGTTCAAAGGAACCCGGTCCTTTGGAAGGTTTGCGTGGGGACACAGGTCCAACACGTAGAGGCCTCTTTGAGACAACAATATTTTTTAATCTGACGCATTGACCGGGACCCATCTCTGAGTAACCATAGGCAATTGCTCAGAGATGGTCACCGGTCAATGCGTAGGAGCTATGGAATATATGGAAAACTAAAATAGGGCTATGGAATGGAGTTTGGATGGACTAAGTACTGGGCTATTGATTGAGACTATCGGACGTCCGCCTTTTCAACAGTCTCAAATTGAAAGGTTAGCGGACGGTGACTCGCCTCCCACTAGATGGGCCCCCACAAAGCGGCGTAGTGCCTCGGGCGCAACATCGGTGTGGTCGGCTAAGGGTGTCGAGAGGTGTGCACCGGTTTCACCATCGCGAGAGTGCTCGTGAGCGGGTTTCCCCGTTATTACGCAGATTGAGCACTTCCACCCTTCCGAGCATATAGCTCTTGCGCTCCACTCTGCCGGCCAATGAAGGCAAGCCAGAGGCGGGGGATAAATTACAATTCCCCTCCGGAGGTCTCAGGTCCATGGGGTCGCCACTCCCCAACAGCTCGCCACAAGCTGCCCTGCGGGCATTATTATTATTATGATTAATTTATTATTATTATTACTTTATTTAATTGAATTTATTGTAATGGTTAATAGTTATTGTTCTTAAATTATTGTGTATGTGCTTCTATTGGAATTATTTGATTCTGGAAATAAAGAATTTTATTATTATTTTTATGTATCTCATTATAAGTTCTCGGGTTCAAAGGAACCCGGTCCTTTGGAAGGCTTGCGTGGGGACACAGGTCCAACACGTAGAGGCCCCTTTGAGACAACAATATTTTTTAATCTGACGCATTGACCGGGATCCATCTCTGAGTAACCATAGCCAATTGCTCAGAGATGGTCACCGGTCAATGCGTAGGAGCTATGAAACATATGGAAAACTAAAATAGGGCTATGGAATGGAGTTTGGATGGACTAAGTACTGGGCTATTGATTGAGACTACCGGACGTCCGCCTTTTCAACAGTCTCAAATTGAAAGGTTAGCGGACGGTGACTCGCCTCCCACTAGATGGGCCCCCACAAAGCGGCGTAGTGCCTCGGGCGCAACATCGGTGTGGTCGGCTAAGGGTGTCGAGAGGTGTGCACCGGTTTCACCATCGCGAGAGTGCTCGTGAGCGGGTTTCCCCGCTATTACGCAGATTGAGCACTTCCACCCTTTCGAGCATATAGCTCTTGCGCTCCACTCTGCCGGCCAATGAAGGCAAGCCAGAGGCGGGGGATAAATTACAATTCCCCTCTGGAGGTCTCAGGTCCGTGGGGTCGCCACTCCCCAACAGCTCGCCACAAGCTGCCCTGCGGGCTTATTTTTATTATTATTATAATCATTCCCCCGAGCGGGAATCGAACCCACAATCGCCACATCAAACCAATCGCGCTTACAACAATACGCTGTCTCAATGATCGTGATGGTCTCAAAGGTATAAATTGGAAATGAATCTAGAAACGAAGTTGAAATGAATGCCTAATATAACATTACAGGCAACATAAAACGCAACATTCAATTTTGCAAAATACATTTATCTTTTAACATTGTTAACATATTTTATTCTCCGGTGTTTTAACTTCTATCTAATAAATCACAAAAGTTTTTGCAAAACTTTGCTATTTCGGTGTCAGAATTTTTTTACTTGACAATTTATTCAGGGCGTTGTAAAATTTAAGATGGATTAAAGTAAGGAATAACAATCTATTTTACTTAAAAATAATTAAGCAGGTGTCACTTGTCATCATCACAATAAATTTAAGCGAATTTTTTTTTTTAATGGATAACGGATGGCAAACGAGCAAAAGGACCACCTGATGGTAAGTGGCTACCTTTGCCCATGACCATCTACAACACCAGAGATGTTCTAGATGCGTTGCCAACCTAGAGGATACAGATAGAAGGGGAGGACAATGTAGTAGTCCGCTATCGGAACTACCAGATTTTGGGGAAAGGATAGGTGGGAAAGAGGAAAGCCTGGCTTACATGCCATCGAACCGGAACACATCATAAGATATTTGGCGGTTCGTCTTTGACATGATAGTGGTCGCGAGCCAGCCGGAGGACGAACCTCCTACCACCAAACAAAAAAGCGAAATATATATTCATATACAAGTATTTTAGCAATATGTATGTCACTTTGTGCAAAAGTGTGAATATAAAACACATAGTAGTTGGCGTAATATTTTTATATATTTTTTTTTTTTAACTTCACAATGTATCCCGCATATAGCGGGGTAGGCAGAGGGAAACAGAGAATCTAGTGTTTAGACACTCCGTCCTCTTTCAACATTTCCGTTCCCCACTTTCTGCCAAATTGAGGCATTGCGTGTTGAGTGGCGGAACTCAACGCCGCGCTTTGCCTTGTTACCAAACCCAAGAAATGAAAATACTAAATTTTACATTTCCTGGTGTAGGAATCGAACCCACAACCTGTCGCGGTTTCAATCGCACGCTTGTGCCTTTGCGCCACGACAGGCGTTATTTTTATTTGATGTATTGTAATGAAAAATATAGACTTTCTCCTCCATATAAACTGTGTGTTTCCTTCATACTTACAATATATATTTATAATAAATGTGTCTCGACTTGGTTATACAATACGTAACAATTATTTCACCATCCAGCAAGCAATATTTCTAGGTGAAATTGAGACAACAGTGTAATTATTAGATTATCTTGCGAACAAAGTGCTGGAGATATAAAAATAAAAATCAATTGCTTAAAAGTATTTTTTATTCCTAATACCAATCGATATGATGTTATTTCGCGGTCTAAATTTATAAAGCTTTTTGTTATACGTTTGGGTTCACGGTCACTACTTGTAAGACAAGATGGGCATACCTATATACGAAAAATTTAATAATATTTATCGAATGCAACCGGTTCAACAAAACACCTGCAAATCAAAACTGTCTGCCATTGGTATAAAGGAATTGAATGTTACCTCTTAAGCTTATTATAATATATATAAGCTTATTATATTTAAAAAAAAGAAGATGCATTGAGGTAGAGCGGGGTCTGACCGTAAACGTGTTTGTGGGTCCTTATTCTGGTGATTTTTATTATTATTATTCTTTTTTTTTTATGGATAACGGATGGCAAACGAGCAGAAGGACCACCTGATGGTAAGTGGTTACCTTCGCCCATGAACGTCTTTGTAGACCAGAGATGTTGTAGATACGTTGCCAACCTACAGAATACAGATGGAAGGGAAGGATAATGTCGTGGTTCGCTATCGGAATCATCACATTTTGGGGAAATGATGTGGGAAAGGGGAAATATTTTTTTTATTATTTTCATTTTCACTATCTGTTCAAACAAATCGCTCCCTTGGTTTCTTACACTTAATACATAATGTATTGAAATTAATTAGAAACCGAAGAGCACAGTATTTTAATTCAAATGTCTTTGTCTATCCTGCCTATATTTGATAACAAGCGTAGGGTTGAAAAGCAACTTTTAACTTAGAAATTGTAGATTGATGTAGATCTAAGCTTATATTTTAAACTAAACCATTTCAATTATTTAAGAGGAGAAGGAATTCAGACAATTTTGTTTATTTAACAGACGATCTAACTTCTGAATACGAGTACTTTATGGCTGGTAAGCATAATGATGTCCAATAAATTTATATATATGCGATTCAATGTTCAATATATACATTTTTTACTAATGACACAGTTTTATACTAATGCGGTTATTATCGTACAATTTTTTTTCTGATGTAATGCTAAATGTTGGAAATAAATAAATAAAATTATCATTTAAGAAAAAATTATTTGATCCCCTTATGTCACAATCCCATAAAATTCAGGTAATATGTACAAAAAAACATATAATATAATATAGCTATAAATTATAACATAACTTAATTTATTCATTAATATTCAGCAAATCACTATTTTCTCTGTGAGGGAACGGGGTTATACAATTCCCCTCCGTCACTGGGTAGCGTCCTGTAAGAGGTGGATATCCCAGTAGTTTGGTGGTAGGAGGTTCGTCCTCCGTCTGGCTCGCGACCACTTATCTATCTATATAAACCGCCAGTTATCTAATGATGTGTTCCGGTTCGATGCCATTGTAAGCCAGGTTTTCCCCTATTCCACCCCATCTTTTCCCCAGAATCTCGTGGTTCCGATAGCGAACTACTATGTCTATGGGCGAAGGTAGCCACTTACCATCAGGTGGTCATTCTGCTCGTTTGCCATCCGTTATCCATAAAAAAAATACTACATGTCAAATTAATTATGTGTTTACTGAAGAGATTACTTAAAAAATATTTCTTTACCTAAACCTCAGAAGAGTTTAAACGTTACATATTTTTTAAACATAGATTTTTATAGTTTTGTTATACGAGTATCGTATTCGACTTTTTGAATAATAATTATTAAATTATATAACATGTGCTCTTATAAATTTAAAATTGAATGTTATTGACCTTAATAATAATAATAATAAGTGGGAGGCAAGTCACCGTCCGCTAACCTTTCAATTTGAGACTGTTGAAAAGGCGGACGTCCGGTAGTCTTAATCAATAGCCCAGTACTTAGTCCATCCAAACTCCATTCCATAGCCCTATTTTAGTTTTCCATATGTTCCATAGCTCCTACGCATTGACTGGTGACCATCTCTGAGCAATTGCCTATGGTTACTTAGAGATGGGTCCCGGTCAATGCGTCAGATTAAAAAATATTGTTGTCTCAAAGGGGCCTCTACGTGTTGGACCTGTGTCCCCACGCAAGCCTTCCAAAGGACCGGGTTCCTTGGAACCCGAGAACTTACAATGAGATATATAATAATAATATGTTTTATTGTACACCAATATAGAGAAAAAAAAACGAAACAATAAAAAATAAAAAATAAATGTACAGCAGGCGGCCTTATCGCTGTAAGCGATCTCTGCCAGGTAACCTTAAGGTGTGGGAGTAAAATCGGTAGGCGGTGTACTCGCTGTGTACATACATTCATAAATACATAGATACATACATAAATAGAAAGAAATGTTCATAAATACATACATAAATACATTGAATATATTTATACCAAATAAAATTATGGGAGGCCTTAAAAAATTGTTGAAGAACAATAGTTAATTAAAGACATATATTATTATTTCTTAAGAAGCAATTTAGAAAAAGGACACGCAAGAGCGATCAATATATCTATATAACAATAAACAAAAAGAATTCGTTACGTTAAGTCCATGACAGAAATCTAAATCCAACCTCTTAATTCTATAAACAGAAAAAGCTTTGCGGTAATCCTATTCAATACCAATGGAATCTCAATGGAAATGAAATAAAATGGACAGATTTTGAGTCTGATAGAATAGGCTCTTTTATTTTTACGCAATTTCCGCTACAGGTGGTTTAGACAAAAAAAAATTGCACGTATTACGTCTTGGACGGGTCTCGGATTAAAAATGCTCAACGATTGGTATTATGATAAGTAAGTGTATATAATTAATACAACACGAATTAGAGAATTAATTGCATTGGTAGAACAGAGTAGAGTATAGTACCACAGGGTAGAAAGATAGAACAAAGTAAAGCAGAGAAGAGCAAGATAGAGAAAGGTGCAGCAAGGTATAGAAGGGTAGGGGTCCCAGCTTGGGATAAAGTGTGAAACTAAATACTGAAATTATAATTTCTTCTCAGAATACGTACAAAAAGGTACTATAAAAGATATAATAGCTGAACATAAGGGCTATAAACAGTTTGACTCAAGTTAAAGTAGAATATCTTGGGAATTAAGCGCATGCCTCCTGAGTTTAATCGCCAAAGTAATTGTTACATATATATATTATGACAGTTGTTAATGTTTCTTTAGAGGAAAAATAGTCCTTTCCAACTTTATTTGGCTCTAGCCAAGAGAGGTATTATTTTACTGAATTAGTGGACGGATTATGATTTTCAATAAATAAGGTCCAATGTTTCATTGAATAAAAAACTTAGATTTGAATGCTGAATACTTCTTCGTCATTATTATATTTCCTAAGTTTTATAACAATATCAAATAAATTTTAAAAATAACTAAAAATAACACGCTTAAAATTATTTTATCGCTGTCGGGATCGTCCTTGCAAGCGCATTAGGTTCACTGTATAAAAATATTGTACTGCAAAAACAACAAAAACGTGGGTATAAGCTCTGAAGGCTATATAGCATTGCAAGCTTTACGCTGTATCCCGTAAATATCAGGGTAGGCAGAGGGAACTAGAGAATCTAGTGTTAAGATTTTTTCAAAATAAGATCAAATAGAAACACACAACACGACGGAGCTAAAAAGGTTTTAAAAGCAAATAAAAATCTCTCAATATCCAAAATCTTTCTTAGAGAAAAATAGACTAAATGGATTATTCACGAAGAAATATTCAATGAAACTCTGAATGCCTTGTCAGAAATATCAATACTGTAAAAACAACGGAGATTCTTGATTCGATTATATTTATTATGCGCGCTACCGCATAACTTTATGCTGGGTGAACTAATTTTGATTATCGGCAATGTCATGTACACCAAGGCTTTCTCAGACGTACTCGCTGCGGAATTTATCATGCCTGGTTACGCCGTACATCCACCTTAATATCTTCAATATCCTTATAAGAAATATATGCCAGTACTAGCAGCAGGAAGTTCGAAAAAGTTTGTTAACTTTTTTAACCAGTAAAGGAAATCATTGCGACTTGGTTTTGCCCCATAGCGATAGACCAAGTCGCAATTATCAGAGTTTAAGGGTCGTAGCGGCTTCTGAGACCGACACCGCTATAAGTAAACCGTAAAAAGATTATCTATAGTTTGGTTTCTTTTATTTTTATAGGTTTGTTTTGATAATGTTGTTAATTTCCTTGCCATATTGCAGGCGCTTTATTGTATTTTATAGATATTATAATTCTTGTGCCATATAATTCGAATATACATACGGGACCTTTAACGGGTTAAAAAGACATGATAATATAATTCATACATAATCAATCAGTAAATACAGTTAGGTATACCCGTCAACAATCAAGTAAAAACAAAATTTTAGTTAAAACTTATATAATTGTAATTTTTGATTTATTAAAAATAAAAAATAAAATTTTACTTGTCAGCTAATGTGCGTAGCATTATGAAGTATGAGAATGAAGTTTTAAGTATCTGAAACAAAAAAAAACTATTTCAGTAAAAAATACAGTTTTAAAGTTAGAGCTTAATACAAGGTATAACTGTAATTTTAGAACATTGTTTTTTATCCCGATAATTCTATCTAGTCCTTATTTTCTGCTTTGCACTACATATGGGACCCCGAAATATACATGATGACCGTAAGTGATTTTTTCATTTTATTTATTGGGCTAAGCAAACACACGATACAAATTAAATAAAATTATATTAACATTTATACTGAACATTTCCCTGAACTAGTTAGTCAAAATGAAGGCAAAAATTAAATTTCGTCATAACATTAGATTTTTTCTGCCTCCTCTATTATATGCGAGGAATACTTTGTGATAATTATATAGCTTCATAAACAGACCTAGTATTTATGTTACTCCACAAAAAATCAAAATGTCAAATCTTACAGCTGCCATGGTTTGCACTCCAACTGGTACCAATCCCATCGCTTTCAACGCTATAGGTTCCTGAACGTTGTATAGGAAAAATAAAACTATTCTCTTGTTCCTAACATCCATACATTCCCATGGTAAATCATAAACTGCATGTTTTATTGTGTCACTCTAAAATATACCGAAAACATAAAATAACCACTCGATATATAAAACTCTTCTGTTGCGCATTAAGTAAATGATTATCAAAGCAAAGTTGAAACTACTGTTGAAGAAAGCTAAGTAGTCCTTGGGAACCATAAAGGTTACACTAAGAAAGATTTTCCTAACATTTCTGCGGGAATAACTTTGGACAGAATTGTGAAATGTTAATAATAATGACGCCTGTAGTGGTGCAAAGGCGCAAACTTGCGACTGCAAAAGCGACAGGTTGTGGGTTCGATTCCCACTACACGAGATGGGTTTGGTAACAAGGCAAAGCGCGGCGTTGGGTTCCGCCACTCAGCACGCCAATGCCTCAATTCGGCGGAAAGTGTGGAACGGAGTGTCTTAACACTAAGTTCCCTCTGCCTACCCTGCTATATGCGGGATACAGCGTGAAGCTATATATGCATGTAAGTATGTAATAATAATGTTTTAAACTTACTTCAGATCCGATAAGTTCAAATATAACGGATATTTGTATTAATTGCTGAAACATGATGATGGTAAGTAGACCATAGCTAACAAACGCATCCATGTTCTGGGAAAGATATATTTTAACACAATCTATTGTATATATTTAATTTTTAAATGTTAATTTATATTTTTTTAAGTAAAGAAGAAAGATTACCAAAGATGATATTTCCAAAAGTAAAATACATCCGATGATTTGATGATACGTGTAGGAAACACATATCATAATACCAAAACCGTTTGAAGTCAGATTCATGAATCTAGATAAGTAAAAACTAGAATGTTAAATAATCAACAATTTGATTTTGCCAAAAAATTGAATTCAATTTTTTATTTCCTTATGAACATTTTTTTTTTAATGGATATACATAATCATTTTTTAAGTTACTGATTTTAGTCAATAAAATTGTTTAACAGGGGGACATAACGACATATTTTATCCTTACAGATAGGGAAATGTACATTTTTCACGCGAATCTCGATAAAACCCACACCTGTCTCGTTTATACTGAAATACTTCTCAAGTGCCGCGATGCATCCAAATATTTGATAAAAATATAAACATACACAAAATACATACTCCATAATTAATTTATGGTGCTTAATATTTTCTTTTAATATTTCGAAGACTTCTTTTAGTTCCTCTTCGGTATATATCATATTAGTATAATTATTTTTTTGCCCATTTCCTGCCATTGCAGGTTTTGGAAAGTTTTCTAGGTGATATTTTAAAATTTTCAGATGACCCCAAACGTGAAATATTATGATTGATATAAGTACGTCGAATGTACCAAACACGAAGGCGCTATCGCTTGTGATAAAGAAATTCAGAATTAAAATAAAACTGTATTTTATGTTGGTCACTTTGAATGGAATGTAAAGATACACCGCATATTCATATGAAGCTGTCCCATTTTCTGTAGCATGGGTGTTGCCTCGAATAGTTCCGGACAAAATGTTGTTTAGAAGAGGAGTTGCATTGAAAAAAGCGCAGCCGAAATACACTTGCACGATAAGATAAAGGGTGAACCATGTTGATAGTTTGTGAATTTTTTTATGTATCTGTAAAAAAGTTATTCAGTGATTACTCTAAGAAAAATATATTTTGAATGCCTTTTTCTATATTCTGTAGAAAATATTTTTTTTTTATTGCAGAGTTTAGAATACTTATATTGTTATGTCAACAAGTAGGTTAGTAAGTTAGTTATACCCATTTGTGAATATTTTTTAGTACCTAAGTAATTAAATAAAAATAATCAAAATAATACAAAGTACATTGAAAATAATTTCTATAACTATTCAAAAATTCTAATTTCAATATAATAATAAAAACAAATTATTATTACAGTAATAACAAATACATAATTGCTTATTACTTACTTTCATTGCATAATTCGATCTGTGTTTATGATGAAACAGATGAAAATTTAATATAAACTCGGTCACAGTTTTACGATACGACTGCATTAAAGGCATAGAAAATCTTTGCTAAAATTATAGTACATAATTAAACAATATATTCAAAATAAGACATGAATATTTTGATTAGTCGACTTGAACATACATTTTTTTTAAATTATCGGTATTAGAATTGTTTTGAACTAAACCGAATACTGTCAAGTAAAAAAATCATTAAATAACATAAAAACAGAATACAGATAACTTAGTTAAAAATGTCTAACATAAAAAATATGCGTTTTCTGTTTATCAATTTATTTCACGCCTGGTACGAATATAATATAGAACTTAATCTTAAAAAGATCACTTTTTTGCATTAATATAATGTACTAAATATTGAAGCATACTATATGAGCTATATTTAAAACCATGAATGGATGTTTCGGGAAAGATCGAGTAGCCGAGAACGGCACTACGATTTCTAAGAAACTAAATGCATTGCTTAGAGAAAGAGTTATTATAAAGATACCTCCTCTAGAGTAGAAACAAATGCAATTTGATCGCGGCGGGGACGCTGCGTAAATTACTTGTGAGAGAATATTTTGTTTCCGCCAAAAAAAATATCGCATTTGTCAAATTTCATCGGTAGCAAGCAATAAGTAAGTGTTCATACTTAGCTGCTATGCAGAGCTTCCATAAGTTTTATATATTTAAAGCTTGTTATATATTATTATAGTATTTTAACAATTCTTGTATATTTTAAGTGCTTTGTTGAAAAAAGTTGCGTAATAATGGTCGGGTAGCCCCGAACACTATGATGTCGGGTATCTCCGAACACGGTTTAAAGTGTTAGATTTCGCAATATTATTCAAACAAATCGCAATTGAATGTTATTTCGCTTATTTATTGAAAATACTTCAATACGCACTACCACATTATCGCATGTCACTATCGTTGCAGAAATGTATTCTTATAAATAATATTTTTATGGCATAATATCTTTATCATGCCATAATTCAAGGAGAGTGAAAGAATAAAATCAGAGCAAAATCAAATGAATGAAAATACAAGTGAAGCTAGTATGGTTGAAGGTAAGTTTTCAACAAAAAAAGTGGAAGAAAACCAGAAGAATAGAGGCAATAAAAAGATCAAATAGAAATACAACAACATAACGTAGCTAAAAAGGTGCTAATAGCAAAGGATAATACCCAAAGTATTTCTCAAGGAAAAAGAGACTGAATGCACTGTATGCAAAGAAGTGTTTGCTGAACTCTGAATTCAGTGTAGGAATGGAATGAAGACTGATCCCGTGAAGACCGTGTTCATATATGTGCATTGAATATTTATTATAACTGTAATGTTTGCAAAGCCAAAAGCGATTTTTTTTTAATTTTCTTGAAAAATGTTTGATTAATTAAAATAGAGAAAGTCCTAATTTAATATTAAATATGAAATAAGACAGAAAAATGCTTTAGTTGTATTTTATTCGCGTTTCAATTAAGTGTCCGGGGCTACCCGACCTTCCCTTATTAGTTGAATATTTCAAATATTAATAAATATAAGAGAAACACTTACTATAGTAACGACATTTATTAAAAGTGTTATATAATTGTGACCAAGTTTAAAAAAATCTATTTCTTTTCTATAAGCTTTCACGTACATAAATTCACTTAGAAGTACAAGTATGTAGCAGATTAGCAAAAATTTGCTATTTCGTAACGGAAAGCGATTAGGTTTTTCTTTATAGATTTCATATAGATCTTCATATGGCCAGCCTCCTAGCCAATTTAAATGAAACTTAATTTGTTTCATGTATTGTAAGTCCATAGGAGTTGTTGGGTCACGTTTTCTGTAAATCATTATATTTCATTATTTTTCTGACGTTTTTTTAGAGGTCATCGTGGCGTGACGCGATTGGTTGTAAGTTCGATTCCCACTCGGAAGATTATTAAATTTAGATTATTCTTATTTCTACACTTTGATTAGGTAAACCGCTGCGTTGAGGTTCGCCATTTAACACGCAATATCTCAAATTCGGGCGGAAATTGGCTTCGCGGGATAAAGCGTGAAGATGCTTATATCTAGTGTGTGGTTAAGCACAAAGCAAGTAGGTGCTATGTTTTAAGATTAATTAGATTTTCAATCCATTTGGCGGTAAATAAACAGTTAGTAAGTTATTTAGTTATGGCCTCTCCAGCGAGCTACTTTAGCACAAATTACTTCGCCTATTTTGCAATACGTACTGGAAAACACACAATATGCTTAAAGTTGAAAATAATCAATAATAAAGAGTCAAGTATTCATTTTAAAAATTAACTGACAATTTTATTGCAAGCAAACATAATTGTGTATATTAAGTAATATAAAACCTATAATATAAAACCTTACAAAACCTATACCTTTAATATAAAACACTGTAACAATGTATTACTTGAATAAATAAAATAAATAAATAAAATAAAATAAATAAAATAAATAAGTAATAAAATAAGCACGCAATGCCTCAATCTGACAGAAAGTGGGAAATGGAATTGTTGAAAGAGAATGAAGTGTCTTAACACTAGGTTCTCTCATTCCCTCTGCCTACCCTACTATATGGGATGCAGCGTGAAGCTAAAAAAAAGTAATAAAATTACAATAGTTAATTTAAACTCTTTTTTTTATTTTTTTTTAACTTCACGCTGTATCCCGCAAATAGCGGGGTAGGCAGAGGGAACCAGAGAACCTAGTGCTAAGATACTCCATTCTCTTTCAACATTTCCGTTCCCCGCTTTCCGCCAAATTGAGGCATTGCTCGTTGAGTATTGGAACTCAACGCCGCGCTTTGCCTTGTTACCAAACCCAAGAAATAAAAATAATAAATTTTACATTTCCTGGAGTGGGAATCGAACCCACAACCTGTCGCGTTTACAGTCGCACGCTTGTGCCTCTGTGCCACGACAGGTGTTAATTTAAGATATTATTATTAATTTATAGATTCTTTTTAAATATTAAATGTATTAAAACCATCAGATATGCACAACATAGAATTGGTCTTTTCAAAATTGACTTATTCATATTATTTCAATTAGAAATTAGACAATAAATATTAGTAATAATTACTTGTGTCTCTTTAAAAAAGGCATTCTTCCTTTTGTAAACCCATTCACTTTTATATGACAAGTCTCCACAACATCTACATTCAAAAGTTTAGTGCTAATTAATTATATCATATCAATGCCTATATATATATACTTACTGAGTCAAATGCATAACAAAGAAACAAAGTAGTACGCCGTTTATCAATTTATTATCATGATTAGCAGTAATTAAAATTATTCTTATAGTATTAATTAATATTAATCTTCTATAGTAATTAATGCTAGTACTATTTTTTTTAACTTCACGCAGTATCCCGCATATAGCAGGGTAGGCAGAGGGAACCTGAGAACCTAGTGTTAAGACACTCCGTTCTCTTACAATAATTCCGTTCCCCACTTTCCGCCGAATTGAGGCATTGCGTGGGGAGTGGCGGACCTCAACGCCGCGCTTTGCCTTGTTACCAAACAAAGGAAATGAAAATACTAACATTTCCTGGAGTGGGAATCGAACCCACAACCTGTCGCGTTTGCAGTCGCATGCTTGTGCCTCTGCGCCACGACAGGCGTTAGTACTATACTCTACTTATTTTAATTTGTAAGAATTTAATTTTTATTATTACATTTTCATTTTAAAAAAATACCCAAATAGACACTATTAATACTTATACTATTAATAATTAATATCCAGCCAATTGAGGGGAACTTAGTTCTACGTTGGATTACCAGACTAGAGTTTACTAGAGTGGTTTAAGAAATTTCCGGCCTAAACTAAACATGAAGATAGCAGTACTCGTAAACAAAAGCTAGTGAAATTCGTTGATTAATTTGACAGTTACTCTACAAAGATTACACCCATTTTGGGCTCGCAGTTTTTAATTAAGAGTTGTTTGAGTGAGTTGATATGAGGTTTTTTATTAAAATTAACAAAATCAAGTATTGTATAGTAAGTAATATTTGTTTTTGAAAGGCAATACAAAATAAAAATAAAAATCAAAGATGAGTTGGATTTTGTATATTTGCTTTGACTTTGCACCATCATTTACCACAGTGAAATTTTGAGCAACTGAATCTCAACATGGCCGTAAGAGCTTAGGAGTCGACGTACGTTTAGGACGTCCAAAAACTACAAATACCGAAGAATATAGCCAAAGTTCACCAAATGGTGCTGGACAACCACCGAATCAAAGTGAGAGAGATATCAGAGGTTATGAGGTTATGAATGCGTGAGACAAAAATATAGTCCAAGCAGTGGTCTGCCAAAGGGTAATCTGCTTCAAAAGAGGAGAAACTGTTATTTTAGCTGGGGAAGTGATGGTGTTTATATTTTGGGATAATCATGAGTTATTCTAATCGATCATCTCCAAAGAGGTAAAACCATTAATGGACCATACGCATCAAAGCTTGACAAGCTGAAGGCAGAACGTGCGGCCACATTTAGAAAAAGAAAACCTTGTTTCACCAAGATAACGCACCGTCTCACACCTCACTCTGTTGTCATGGCGAAAACCCACGATTTACGGTTGGAACGGCTTGACCATTCGCCTTAATCGCCAGACCTAGCTCCAAGCGATTTCATTTTTGTACCCTCATCTAAAAAATGCACTCGGAGGACAGAGATTTTTGTAAAAAAATGAGGCAACCAGCTATATGAACAATTACTAATTACGAAAAATTCCGAGTACTATTTAGAAGGGTTACAGAAATGAGAGCATCATTGGGAGAAGTCTATAGAGTTACAGGGAGACTGTTCAAAACTAAAAAATAATAAAAAAAATGTTTTGTATCTCTTTATAGAGTTACGGGAAGACTATGTTTAAAAATTAAAAGAAATCTGAAAAAATGTGTAGGCCGAAAACTTTTCAGACCACCCTCGTAAATAGATTAATGTGGCGTTAACTTAGTTCGTAGTAATGAATGATATATAACTTCTCGCAAAGGAGTTTTTAGTTTTAAAATATTCGATTAACTGGTCTGATTAGATAAAGGAGGACAAAGTGGTTTACTACCAGATTAAGTGGGTTGTTGAGAGTCGAGAGATGATGCGTAACACTAAAAAAAGGTTAATTAAAGTAACAATATAAATGTCTTGAAACCAAGGTGTCAAAACATTTATGTCATTATTATTTGGAGAATTTTTTTATTATATAATGGTAAATAGTTCAGACAACCATGCTATATCCATGCAGTAAATTATTAAAGTTAGAGGTCAACTAATTCTAATGATAGGTAATCATATAATATATAATTAAAATTTTATAATATATATTTAAAATGTATGTGTAGATATGCACTAGTTATAGATCGTATATTCTGATATATACTATGACTGATCATATATATATATATATATATATATATATATATATATATACCGCAACCACCTATCACTATCATGTCAAAGACGAACCGCCAAATAATCTTGTGATATGTTCCGGTTCGATGGCAATGTAAGCTCAATCAACTTATAAAGGAAAGCAGAGAAGTGGGCCTACAAATGAATAAGACGAAAACAAAACTAATGACTAACCATTTGAAGTTACCTGTAGTAGTTCACAATGACTCAATTGATTATGTAGATGAATACACATATCTTGGGCAGATTATATCTCCAACATACGATACATCGAAAGAGATACAAAATAGAGTAAATGTAGCTTGGAAACGATACTGGGCCTTAAAAGAGATAATGAAAAGCCAGTTAATACCCATTAATTTAAAAAGCAAAGTATTTAACACATGCATACTTCCTACCATGACTTATGGCTGCCAGACATGGGCCTTAACTGTACAAAATATAAAGAAATTACAAGTCTGTCAACACAGCATGGAAAGAAGTATGCTTAATATAAAAAGAAAAGATAAAGTTAACCTAAATGTTATTCGTCAAAAAACAAATACTGTAGAAGTATCATACACTGTCAGGAAGCTAAAATTTAAATGGGCAGGACATCTTATTAGAAGTAAAATGAACAAATGGGCAAAACAGGTGGTAGAATGGTACCCTAGAGAGGGAAAGAGAAAGAGAGGAAGACCACAGAAAAGATGGGAGGAGGACATTAAAGCGGCCGCGGGCACGCTGTGGATGAGGAAAACCCACGATCGGGTCTTGTGGAAAGGTTTGGGGGAGGCCTATGCTAAGGCAAAACAATCTTTACCGGTGTCAAAAATTTAAAACTATATATATATTGTATGTAATTTTAGATTGTTAATAAAGGCTTTATTATTATTATTATTATTATAACACACCTAGTCTGTTTCAAAGGTATCATTGCCACTAATAAAGAATTGTAAACCATTGCCGAATAAAAAAATATCCCGCTGAGTTTCTTGCGCTGGTTCTTCTCAGGTCTGAGGCATTAAATTTAGTGAACCGGTGGTAAATTATTTGACGTTGAAGCATGTAATTTCTTATTTTGAATAAAATTATTTGACTTTGATAGCTGAATGGGGTTTCGGGACAGCAAAGTGTCCGACAGCCGAGGTCACTACCGGCGTGCTTCTCCCCGACTTGTTAATCTCAGGAACTGCGGCAAAGAAGAGGTGCGATGAGATTGCGAAATTGTTATTTTGGCGCACGAGGCGGTCGATACCGTAGTTTTTACACATAAACCGCTCCATTTTGGGAGAGGGACCGTCGATTGCGAGTGCTTGAGCTGACGTTTCTAAGTCTTGTAACATATGGTCGAACAGAACCCTCCCGTATCCGTGCCGCTATCGATCCGGGAGAGTAAAGAAGTCTAACACGCAAAGAGGTTCCACTTCGCGCACTTTGTTCTTATCGTCTAATAAGAACAAATGTTTGTGTCCGACTTTCAGGAGCCCTATCACTTCGCCTTTCCCATCTTTGGCATTGGCATCTTTGAGTAGGTACAAGATATGTGTGGGAGAATTGCGGAGCTTCTCTGCAGTGGTGATCACTTTATTTAGTCCCTGTGCTTTAGCCGACTGTTCCCCAAGTATGTCTATTAGCTTACATAAACTCTCTATAGTTATCCTCGCACTTTGCACATCGCCATGAAATACGGGAGGAATTAAAGAGTAATTCAATTTTGTGATTTTATCGTTTAACATTTCGTTAACTGGCAGCAACCACTCCATTATGATAATTTAATAAAAACGTTATTGAAAACAATATAATTTAAACTACTTCCCAGAATGTATAAGGTAATAAAAAATAAGATGAATTTCACACTGCCCTTCTAACAAACCACAGATTAAAGATTTTGTCTACTTAGTATCATTGACTCAATGAATTGAATTGATCAATTGTCTACTTAGTAGAGTCATTATTTCACAGCACAAAATCGTGTATAAGAACTTTTGAAATCTTTGATAACGGTGTTGACAAACTCAATGGTCATCAGGAAAGAGATTGAAAAAGTTTGTTGAACATCGAATTGGATTTTGTCTTGCAGTCAAAGTCATGTACATAAAAATCGCGTCGGATAGTAAAAATGATCTCAAACATTGAATTCATGTCAGTACTACTATGTCTTCAGTTATCGACTATTGAAACTAATCAAACAGTTGGCTCTATGGACCATGGATAATGAATGGTTCAACTCTCGTATGTGTTTAGTAACAAGCTAATGATAATGTAAATGATAACTATTTTATTTTAAGATATAAATTTATATCAAAACACCATGAATATATTTCTCAAAACTATGTGACAGAAATATACATCACTATACAGTAACTTCACTTGTGATGTATGGCAAAAATATTTTAGTAAATGTTTATTTTATGTTGTTTTTATAGGAAAACTTAAATGAAACGGATATTGAAGCTTATCTCAGTCAGTTAGAGGGCGGTTGGCTCTCGGAAGATGGCCTTGATGACCAAGATGCCGACGATAAAAATCGCGATGCTTATGAAATTATAAGTGTTGCAGGAAAATGTGTAGTCTTCATAAAAAAAATGAATCTGGTATGTGACACAGATAAAATTACTTTCTTGGGGAGTCCTGCTGCATCAGGCGATATATTAAACCTAGAAATTCCATATCAATGTTTTATCACTAAAGATTTTATTAAAAACGTTGATGATGATGATTAGTCCGACCGATTTCGGCCATGGCGACCGCTTCGGCTCCCTATTGGTTATCGGCGCTGATGCGCTCGAAGATGGCTGATGTAGCCAATCTTATAGGTGAATTGACGTGCACACAGAGCGCACATTAATTCCCCATTGACATAATTATAATGAATGGCAGCAGGTTGTCGGGCCTTAAGCGCGTCGCGTTTTGCGTCAAGGTCAGCTTTGCGCTGCTCCTCGAACTCGTGCGTTCAATTGCAATTAAAAACGTTAACAGAGCAGACAAATTTGTATATAACACAAAGTAATCCCAGTTCATCTATAACATTTACAGAATATGATTTGTATAAGTTCCTTGGTATATTGTTATACATATATAGCACAAGATCATACTAATACTAAAGTTTGGTTATGAGCTCATTTCTTCTACAATGCCACTGAACACGTGTGAGAAAATAAAGTTATCATTACATAATAATAACAATAAGTTTTATCAGTCCAGAACATGACAGGCTTTATAAAATGTTATCAAGTATCTCAATAAGAGGTTTGCCACAGTGCCATTGAATCAAAGACTTTTTGTGGATAAACAAATGTGTTCTACAAAAATAGGACACATTTTAATAGCAGTATTTGCCCAAGATGCCCAATAAATGCTTGAAATTATATGTTCATTGTGATTCAATGGGATATACCGACGAGTTTGAGGTGTATTCTGGACAAAAGAATTCTGAGAAACTCCCAGATGAACCAAATCTTAGTGTAATGAGAAATGTTGTAGTACGTATGATTCGGGGAGTGCCACGAAGTCAAAA